>JAQIXX010003755.1:0-18430 GCA_034700605.1 Willowsia nigromaculata | reverse complement strand
CGGTGGAGCTGGTGGATATTCCGGTGGTGGCGGTGGACAAAGCGGCGGAGGTGGTGGATACAGTGGTGGTGGCGGACAAGGCGGTGGAGCTGGTGGATATTCCGGTGGTGGACAAAGTGGAGGAGGTGGATACAGTGGTGGTGGAGGACAAGGCGGTGGTGCAGGCGGCTATTCTGGCGGAGGCGGTGGACAAAGTGGTGGAGGCGGGTATTCCGGTGGGGGTGGATCTCCTGGAGGATATTCTGGTTAAAGTAAGCTTTCCAACGAAACTCACATTGTATACATATTCCAACTATTTATTTAAGAATTCTCTAAAAATCCCCCCTTTCTTCCAGGATCCCGTTCATGCATTCTTCAGGAACATTCTACTTCTTGTGCCTTTCTTACGAAGAAGCTAAGCAATCCTTAGCCTGAAGTCAACAAGCTCAGTATCGTTTTTTGTTCCAAATAATTTATGCATTTGTTGCCATTCCTTCCCATCAACTTTATACTTTTCAAAAAGGGATTTTCATGTTAGGTTTCCAGTTTTTTTTGTCGCTCCTCTTCATCTAAACGTTTCCCATTTTCCTCCACGAAAATGGAAAAAAGGCCATATAAACTCTTCTAACTTATTTTTCCAAAAAAAAGTCAACGACTGGGATCTCTCTTTATTTTTGGACAACATTTTTCAAACTAATAAGCTGTTTTAGTTTTTATGTGATACTTTTGAAATTGAGTATCCCTCAACTCTATTAACAAAGCAACTGCTGGTTTTATAAGTCACCGAGTGACATGTTAGCTCAAAATGTTTCCACAGCTTATAAACTTCACATACATTTCCAAAATAACTGACCATTATTGTTGACTAAATATAGTAGACTTTAAGTTAATATAATATAGCTTTAGAGAATTACAGTTTTTCACCTTCCACAGTATCTATATTTATATTTGTTTAAGGTTGAAATTGTGAGTTTTATAAGCGAAATAAAAAAAGTTCAAAGAATTTCGACTGCATTGGAACATTTATTTTGTAACTCTCACGGAAGATTGGACATTACCTCAGAACATGGAAATCGGTTTATCAAGCATTTATCCATGTTTGATGCTTATGCATGTAAAATGATGATTTGTTCGTGTATGAATTTGTGAAAAAAGTAAGTACAAGACAAGACATTAGCGTGGGAACCGTGTCCATGGGTAAAAGGTAATTGACACCAAGTTCAAAGCTTTGGGTATTCGTAATCTGAGAGTGATTTGCGCATTAGTACAGTTTACGTACAAGCTTCTACTATAATGATTAGAGAGAAGGGTGCATGCATGGTCATAAATCATGAAACATTGCATTGGAGAAAATTGGGGAATCAATCCAAACTCTGATGGACTATAAACACGATGATAAAGTGTTAAGAATGCAAATCACTTTATCTGTTCGGTGTAGTAGTGTAGATTAAGGATGAGAAAATGTAAGATTTTCTAAAGCCTGGTTAAATTCGTCACGTTAGACATACCATACAATTCATGTGCACTTGTCAAGTTTAATTTTTTTGCAAAAACGTAGTCACGCATTAAATTCATCAGCTAAAAATAAGCTATAGCTAACTTTCTCCTTTTCTAATCAACAAACCATTTTGTATTCTTACCCTATTGTTTTTCTTTAATAAAACAAAGATATTATCAAAAGTTACACAAATCATTAAACAAAGGAACTGAGACTCATATTTATAATCATTTAGAACTTTCAGATTTGTATTCGGACACCTTGGGAAGGAATCATAATCAGAAATGGAGAGCAACTATAGTGAATAGTATTCATATCGAAAAATCATTTGTGCAATAACGGGATTTCCGAGTTCCTTCCATGACTTTCTATCCATCTTACACAAAACATTATTAAAAACACCTAAAAAATAAATATCAACAATAACACCCACGCACAACTACGACTTGAGTTCAGGGGCTGTTTCAACAAAAATCAGTGGAATGTTTACAGACTTGAAGTATGATGACTTGATAACATGCAGGATCTTAATTGCTTCAGAGTCATAATCTGGAATCCATGTTAAATCTCTCTGCTGCGTACAGAGAAGAATTACGCTCTTAACTTATGATGATGACAAGAGACAATTCATTGACGTACGGATATAAATATTTTCCCTAAATACAAAATATCACGCGATGACACAGTTTTCGCAACCTAACATCAGATAAGATAGACAATTTTTTTGAGTAGCAGTTAAGGAAAAATAAAATCGCATATTATTTCCAACTGTCAAAAACAGGTTGTTCATCATGGCTCAACTGATCTTCAATAAAAAAACACACGCCCATATAAATAATTTTATCAGATTAGGAAATAAAATGAAGCAACCCATTCACTATTCATCGAGTTCCATCTACATTCATTCCAACTCTCCAATCAAAAAAAATTGTTGCTTCTTCTCCCACACACAAACACAAAGACACACAGTCGCAAACAAAGACTTGATTGTGAAACCCCCAAAAAATGAAGATTCACAGTGAAATTTTATTATGCAACTTATAATTATCAAAAGTATCTATTCTTGTAATTCCACAAGATTCTATTTCAAGATATTTCACGGAAAGAGCTGAAAAAATCTGTTTACAGTTTTTTGATGAGATATTATCCCTCAAAATTCCCATGTTTCCCAACGCTCTTCTCCTCCAGATTAAGTAACAAGTAGTTACATAAACTGGAATGATAATAAAAATGAATAAAAGTTTTCAGAGTAGATTGTTTTAATCATTTTCATCATCACAATAAAAACAAAGAGTTTAAATAAGCTCTTATGCAAATCATAAAGTTTCTCTCTTGGCGTTCGATAAACTCGTGTGCATTTTTAAATATAATGAAACGGGAAAACCGCATTCAAGTTCTCATATCAGTTGTGTTGACGCAACTAGTTGCTACTTAAAAATACTTCATTCATTAATTTACTAACAAACATTTCCAGCCAACTAGTCAAGCATTTTTTTTTCAATGAACAATATGAGTACTTATTAAACATGTTATGAAAACTGATAAGCTTTCTTTCCTCAGTTTAGTCTAGAGAGATCCTCAGAAAAATAAAACACTTGAAAATCCGGACGACCTTGACGTAGTCAAAATCTGATAAGATCTGAGAAACTTGATAGATGTGTTATGAATCAATAGCCAGAGAGTTTTTTCGTATCATGCGATCCCATCCGAATTGCGACAAACCCCCAAAAAAACTGATCATCAGCCAATGAATGAGATCCCTCGAGTGATTAAGCACTCTGCATGTCTGACCTTACAACTTTCGCTGTCGCAAGATGTTTGTCCGAAAAAATTTTCGCTATCAGGAGAAAAAAAGGTGTAAAGCTCGTCGTAAAATAAAAGAGAGGTCCAGACATCAAATCTTGTTGTTGTTGCATTGCAGAGTTTACGACCTACATATTATCCCTGGTGCGTCAACCCATCGTCTAAATATATACTGACCAACTGACTGATTTTTTCTCACCGGATGCTGAGATTAAATTTTACTCAGAAATCAGCTTATGACCTTGAAAACGGCAGGAACCTCAAAAGATGCGGAAAATCATACACTCAGATGAAAAATTGCAATTGGATCTGAATTCCGCAATGAAAAGAGAAACCGTTACACATTTTCAGGGACAAGGGCAATCATAATAGGTAATTAGAGTCACGCAATCCGATTCGATGGAGTATCCGGAATCATGCTGCGTTTCCAATACACGTGCAATATGAAAAATGAATATTTCTTTAAACCTTATCATTATTTACATTAAAAATCAAGGTGCCTCGAGATTCTACCGCGCTATATGGTTGGCCCATCAAAGCTCTCCTCATACATCCCAAAATTGATAAGCCATTTCCCAAAAAACCATTCATACATTCAATATGCGCATCATCTTCCTCACCATCATCACCCAGACTAATTTTTTTGAGCATTATAATTGTGCGTCGTATTCTTCACCAAAGGAAAATTACTCAGACAGAGAAAAATAACTAGCCAGACAATGATAATAACATCCTCTACAGTAAAACCGAGATCTCTCATCTTCATCGTTTATCATCATGAACGCGACAACACACCACCAATTTCAGCCAATCCCCTGCTTCCATCACTCTCTAAATCCCAAACAGAAAAATCAACGATGATAAATGCGTAGCAGGATAATCTCTAAAGGTATTTATTACCGTACACACACTTCACGTACAAAAATATTTTTTTCCCTTTTACACTCTTTCGAGAGGGAATGGTGGTTCAGGTAGGTACAATAATTACCTATCTGTATGTATTTTACACGCATATCATGTACCTATCTGCGTACTACTACCTATCATGAAAAACCCCAAAATCATCGTATATGGGTTACTATATGGATTATAAGAAGAGGAGACATTCAATTTTACAATTTCCGAGCACAAAAATTCTTCAAGAAAATGAGAGAGATGCGAGAGAAGATACACATTCACAATGAAACTATGTACCCATGTCACTATTCTGCATTGTCTATTCATCATATATAATATGCGGCCAGGCCAGAAAAGCTGTAAATCTTAGACCCTCAAAAAAAAAGATGAAATAGAGGTCTAACAGCCAAAATATTGCAGAGGTTTTAGGAGAAACAGGATTACCACAAGCAAAAGAGCAACAAGCACTACATTTTATACACAATTTTTTTTTCTATACAAACTTGCAACTTGCAAGTCAGGAGCAAAAATATATAAAATAATTTTTGTAGCCAAAGTACCACTACTACTGCTTTTATCACTAAATATTTGTGAATCATGTTTTGTGTGCACTGCACTCATGCAAATAGATACCTGATTTTCATTAAGTGCACAAACACGTATGCATAAACTACCTGTAATAAAGTACTGCTTTGCACACACACACATTCTTACCTTTTATATAGCATATCAAGTATTGTGGCATTGCATTGTTGTAAAAATTAAAGTGGTCAACAATTCATTGTTATTCTTGCAATGCTGATTGTAACAGTGAAAAAAAAAATTAAAATCTTTTAAATGCCAGAACAATCTCGCCAGTGAACAAGTGCTGACAGTAGATTTAAGCAGACTGTAGATAACCAATATAAAAAAAAAAATTGATAACCTGTGCCTTTAATAAATATCTAGCACATATAGATGATCAAGTGTACGTGTGGATCAATTAACTTTTTAAATATTTTTCACCTGTGCAAAAGTTTGATGTGAGATTTTCTCTGTATATTTTTAATTGTCAACGGTTTGGAACAAGATTTAATTTTAGCCTTTTGATTTTCCCTTCCCCGTCCAAACAAGTTTGTAGAATTGCTCGTTTTTTTTATATCCCTGGGAATAATCATCGCCCCCAAAAAACTTTCATTTCTTGTGTGTTACGTGCATAATTGTTTATTTGAGAGTGTGGAGCACACTCTCTGGATTCTTCTTATCTTTTATTGAGAATTACATTTTCCCACGGAAATTCTAACTGAAATTTAATCTCTTGTGGGAGAGATTTGTGTTTCTGGGTTTTATACAGGTAATGATGTCCAGCATAATTTTTTAAATACTTTGTTTCCATTCAAGTGGCTTGGCTTAGGGAAATTTAATGTGCAATTGGAATAATGTAAGTTGGACGTAAAAACGATTGTGCAATCGCTCCACACACACAGCTCACATCATTATCAATTATCGTTAGGAACGACAAAAGTAGGCACATAATTATGCACTTTAGTGCATGTGACTATGATATTGTGTGTGTGCTCTCTGGGAATAGTGTCATTAGACATGAGTAATATTTCTCATTACTGTGAGCTGACGTCAGCCAGAAGTGGTTAAATGCCTTCATTTCTGAATAGCCAGTTGGAAAATGATAGCTAACTATATACAGGGCTCTCTGAGAGTAGAACATCCAAAATAAAATGAAGATTGACAGGGAAAAAAATCAAAGCTCTGGAAAAAGTATGAATGAGCACTTGCGCCATAACATATGCACTTATCGATTATCTTTAAAAGTTTGCTTACACCCGAGGGACCTTGAAAAGATAGCGGATGGAGAGGTTACTTAACTTGTTGCGCCTGTCACCATACCAGCAAAAAATAATATCTCGGGTCTCTCGTGGTGCATTGCGACTTATATTGCGACAAATTTTTTTTATGCTATGCCACTTGCTATTTAACATGAAGCAAATCTCTCTCTAGTTAAATATTATGCACATCATTTATAATTTCTGTTGTCACTTGTCATCATTGAAAACTGCTTCATGATTATTTATTTCGAGAGGAAAAAGCAGACATAATTTTTCATGCTTATTGTCTATTCTCTCGTGTAGTTGAACGTACCATCATCAGAAAGATAAATAGGGTAACATTTAACTGCTCTAACCTTTTTCGACATACCCACTCATAATGAATAATATGAGATAACAAGCCATTTAACCAATAATCCACTCCATTGGCAATCATCTTCAGCTGTTCCGACAACGCCAGGCCAGCCTATATTAATTAGCGTTCCACAGCGAGCTGTGCGTTCAGTCTCTGAGAACACTTTACTTGCTCAAGTCATATAAACTACATAGTAGACTAAAAAAAACCGCATAAAAAACTCATTGTCTGGCAAAACTCTGCTCTTGCAGAATCCACACGCGCATTCAACATTTAGCTTGACTCAAGTCAACAGCTCTGAAAAATCTGGAGATAACATTTTATAACTGTTATACATTTTTTTTACATTCCAGCAAACAAGGAAAAAACGGGAAAAAATTATAATTGCCTGCCTGAAACAATTTTTTTATTTTAAGGTGGCCACTGTGCGAAAATGATTTTTAAGTTTATAAAGTAAGTTGGAAGAGTGTTGAATTTTTTTGAGATTTTTACAAAAGTGTCCTTTCGTGTGTGATTTTTTGTGATTTTTCGTGTGAACAAGACTGTGTGAAAAGCTGAGACTGCTTTTTTTATAACGGAAACGACTGAGACTGTTTTCAAAATTGTTGATCTAGTGGTATCCGCAAAATCCCAATACGGATCGGAATGACGAACAAAACCAAGTTTAATCTGTCATTTGCTGGCTGTGGGTTCCTGGGAATTTATCATGTTGGTGTGGCCGCCTGCCTCAAAAAGTATGCACCTCATCTTGTCGTGAATAAGGCGTCTGGAGCGTCTGCAGGAGCGATTGCAGCTTGCTGTCTACTCTGTGATGCTCCTTTAGGTGAGTGTTTACTCAAAAATAATTATAAATATTTATATCAAACTATTGTGCTAATTGCTTAGTGATCATCAATGATGCAGCATATTATCACGTTTTTATCATAATTTAATGCATTTATTTTGGTGGAGCCTTGAAACAACGCGCGCAGATATGAGCTGACTGACACGAATTTAATCTTCCATGAACGAAACGAACACATTGTTCTACACGCTTGGCTAAATATACTCACCTAAGAAATTGTTAGCATTCATTCTTAATTGTGGTATTGCCACTTGCATCAGTTTTTCATACAAAAATTCATACAGACATTAGCAGTGAAAATTTTCCGATCCTCAAAAAAAGGGTTCCTTTCAGAACAAAAGGAAGTGAACCCTTTTACCGAGGGATCCATCCAGGTAGATAGATTACAGGTTAGGAAGTGTCTCTGAAGAAAGGCTCAAGTTTAAACCTGAAATCCCCCTCAAGGTATTTAAGCCACGGAAACTTTGTTTCTGGAATTGTCTAGATTTCATCGTAAAATAATAATATGCAAGGCCGAATGAACTCTACTGACAACCAAGTTGACAAAAAGTATGTCGTATAGCATGTATTGAAAGGAAGTGACTTAAACTTGCACAAACCCAACAAAGTCAAGTCAGCGTGCCAAAACACTGACATAGCTTTCATGAGTACATAGAGACAGACATTGCATTCACTAATCAGTAGTAATAATCATGAATAAAGACGAGACATCAAACTTTAATGCGTATACACACTTGTGTATAAAAATCATGTTAAAAAAATGAATGGAGCGGGTAGGGAAGTTGGATCGTACGATCTTTTCGTCATTCTTAGTCATGTTGATGGCCTGACGAACAATTTTTTTTTAGAGGCAATGACTAGGACAAGAGATGAGACGATCTCTGTGCAGAGAGTGACGCCAGTCAAGTTGACCGTCGTGCCTATTTATTTATTATTTTTATTACAGCTTTTTCATTGATTCTCTATTTACACCAGTTTTTTCATACTCTTAAAACTTGTCATGAAAATTCCTGTCATTTTTTTGGCAAATTTTTGAAGTTTAAATCTGGACCAAATGGGATGAAAATTAGTTTCTTGCAGATCATCATATTTTATTTTGCATGTGATGATAAAATGATAAAAATGGGTGTTTTATGTTTCAAGGAAGATAAAATTATTTTTATCAGGACAACAAATGTCTTTGTTATCGCGCGTGTTTTGTAAAGGTTGAGATATTTTTGCAATCTAGCATAATAATCATAACCTGAATTATGACTTGTATCACAAAGCTTGATGTTTCATCTTTTCATTTTTATAACTGCCCATACAACACGTGCTGCTAACTCAGCAAAAATTAATTCTTGACACAAGAGAGCTCTTATCAATACTCTCGACTATTGAATTGGTGCCGCGAGAGAGAAAAAAATGATGAGTTAGCAGCTATTACCCAACTCTGAAAACACTTAAAAGGTTATTCATGTTTAATGAGTGATCATTTAAACTGGCAGTAAATCAAAACTTAATTAATAATCAACGGATGCTATCAAATTTTTTTTTTTCAACTTCCTAGAGACATATCATTTCCCGTTTTAGAACAATGCAGTTTATGATTGCCAAATGCGAACTTAAGACACACAGGTTGCATAAGCGTTTTTTGGCTATTTTTTAGCTGGACGGTGACTGAACTTATTTTGCAACAAGCGGTAAACCTCATAGAAAAATATCCAAAAAATATCTAACGCAACTCATGATTGACCACAAGTTTTGATTTGATTGTTGCTGGAGCAAAGTCCTTTGTCCTCTTCTTCAACAGAAAGAAAGAAAGGTCGCTGGTTTTACTTTTTACTCATTTTTTTTTATATTGCCATCATTACATGATGAACGTGAAATCCCGACGATTTCGCAATGAAAAGCCATCCACAGCAATAATGCACCATATGAATTGCAATTTTTCTCTACCATTTGCATCAATTATGGCAGACTCTTTGCTAAAGTTGCTTCGTACCTGGAGTTATGGAGTGCCATTATGAATTATGAATCCAATTCTCGTCATCATCATCATGATCGTCCAGCAGACTCGGAGATTTTGCCCTTGGAAAGCAATCGTGAGTTAATCACCTCTCATGCTCAGCTCTTCTGTCATACATCTAGTCAAAGTCACCTTGTACTAGTAGAGCCGAACTTCTGCATCAGTCACAATTGGCATGTATGTAGTTTTTTCATCATTGCGTCACGAATAATTATAGAATCCGAAAGGGTTGCCATTGTTGATGAGCAGTTTGCTCGCGTTTGTCCAGCAAAGTTCGATGAATTTTAGTTGACCGTGAGAATTGCGAATTTCAAAGTCCTGTATTGTTTAATGCATGATATCACTAATGATAAGAAAAAATCATAATTAGTTGATCAACAAGAGTTTAATGAAAGATAAGGCGAGTTCCTCATAAATTATTTGTTTCCTTTTTTTTTCCTTGTCGGGATCAGGTTCTCACTGCATGCGAAACAGTTTACAGCTTAATTATGCGAAAAACTTGTTGAAAGCTAAAATTTTTAAAAGGAAAAAAAATTCATGCCAATGCCCCAAACAGGTGAAAAGAACGTGACACAGAAGATAAATGCATTGTCTTTTCTGATTAGCGTAAAAAATTAATTAGCAAAATATATCTGGCGAATCTAGTACAAAGAGATGAGATTGTTCTTTTGAGTGGGATCAAGTGCCAAAATCAGATAAAAATTTCAGCACTTGCAACAAATATTATTATTAATTTCTCTACTCAAAGCTTAACAGAGTCGCACGTTCATCTCTCATGCATTGGAAAACCCAAGGAATTTTAGCAGAGATCAAACAAAATTGTTGAGGCTTTATGTTACCTACATTGCATGCTAGTTGTCCTTCTCGAACTTGTCTACACGCCTGTTTTAGTTTTTTCATGCATTGTCATCCTCATGATTAGGCTGGGACATTCTCCTCTCATTACAAAGTCATTGTTCCTCTCAAATTGACTCACTTTTCGTACAACCACCAGCCAAAATGCATACGCAACCCTTCTGACTATATGAATGCCCCCTAAAATAACAGTTAACTGCTCAACAGAGATTAGTAGTATCTAGGGCTCACATATTGGTAACTTTTGGTTACTGAATGATCTTCATGATGACTAATCATTATCTTTTTTTTACTATACTCTACATGACATCATGCTACAAGAATACCTTGAGAAAATCAATTGCTTATATCGTTCTCCTTGTTTGCTTTGTGCGATGCATTGATGACGACGCTCTTTTACAATATAACTGCTCGTTATACATTTTTTCCCCCATAGTAAACCTAGTTGACCTACGCGTTTAGCTACTCGTCAAGGATGATTATCAAATGTCAAAAGAATAGAACTGTTATATAATTAAAGCACGGAAGTCTTCCTATTATAACTGGGATTTCTATTTTCTCGCATATTTCACAAGATTAGTTTTGCATGGAAATTATTGGAATTACAAAATAGGAAAATTTTTCCTGAGGTTTTCCTTAAAACGTGTACGAAAAATAGACAACTTTGTTGCACATATTTTTCTCCTTTTTTGAATGAATATTTTTAAGATGATAAATCTAAATAATATTTTTCTCTTGATGAAAAAAAAGTTCAAGAAGATTAGAAAAGTTCATCAGAGAAGCTTGTGGTTTATCGTTTATTGACTTGCACAAATAATAATTATGCCGATCAAATGAAAATCTCTCTCTGGTAATCTGTGCAGTGGCACAAGAGCATAATAAAAAGATGTAAGGTCGATGAGTAGATGTTTTTCATAAAAAAAATGCTACGCCCTCCACCAAACCAGCAACCATGAAAAGAGCAAAAAAAAAGAAAATCTCTTATAGGCAGTTCATTATCCATGTCCTATTTTCAAAGGAGATGACCAATCACTTTTTTTTTTGGTCGTATGATTTATCTGGACAAAATCTTCACAAGAATCGATGACTTTTTTGAAGAAGCGAAGGATTCCTTTTGATTGCGATCTCTCGCCATGCTTCAAGTGTTTCAAGCGCTTTGAGAGAGGTGGAAAGGTTATCATAACAGTTTATATGAAGGAGAGGTTTGTTTGTCGTTGTGGATAATTAAATATCCTAGTGATAAAAACACATTCATAAGAATTGCGCCCACGCTCATCCATACTAATTTGTGGTTGATATTCTCTCTGTGTAAATTTTTGGCAAATAACATAACACAAATTTTAATTGGACAATTAGTTGGTAGTTTTGGTGGAGCCAAAAAAATAACACATTCAGGATTTAATGATGAATGGAAACTTTTGTTTTTCAAGTTAAAATTCCATAATAAATATTTATGATGATTTATTTGAAAACTTGATGCTCATTGACAAACGGTTATAGGTACATTAGCCGAGATCAGCGAATCATGTTTTTTATGCGATTGTGCAATCACAGATAGGTAGGTACATGAAAACTCATTTTCCAGCTAAAAAAATCCCATATATTTTTTAATGCTTATTTACCTGCATAGGTACATATTATGCAGATTTGTAGACAAGTCATGAATTTTACAGTGATGGCTTGGCTTACCTCATCAAAATAATGTATGCCATGAGCCCCCACAAACTATTAATGAATCTTTCTGTTTTGCTGGAAAATGTTTGATTTTTTTTTGGTGGTTTGGTTTGGTTGTCAATAAAACAGCTCTGCTTCTGCTGGTTAGGGTCAAAAGGCCTTGAGACAGAGCTGGAGGCAGAATAACTGCGCATTTTATCTACAATTTTTCCTTGCAAAGATGATCCACACATGGAAGCCTGTGACCCCCATAAAGTTATCTTGTGTATGGTGTGATGATACTGAGCACATTCCTCCACTTGCTCTCCTGTCAAAACCATTAAACATAGATATATGCTCTCTATACAAAATAGTTATAATCTGCATTTAACAAGAGGAAGTATGGGTCATGGGTATGAAATGTTGAAAGCATTTAACTTCATGTTAAATGCGCACATGGTGTGAGGAGCGAACCTCTGCCGTGGACCTATCAGATTGTAGAATGGGCCATTTCACAGATACACACCCCTATCCTTAATTTATGCATCACGATGAATGCGTCGTTTTGGCTCTTTGTTTGCACTGGAAGATTACAATTACAACCTATATAAATATTTTTTTTATTTGCATTTGATTTTTTTTCTAGTACTAATTATGCAATTGTTTTTTCCTAATTTCCAGGCCAAATCACCCGAGATGTATTACGCATTGCGACGCTAGCCCGTGCAAAGACTTTGGGCCCCTTTAGTCCTTCATTTAACATTCAGAAGATTCTAAGGGATGGTCTAGAAAAGGTGAGGATTCTCTACCAAGCCATAAATTATCCCCCAAAAATAAAGCGGTCAATCACCCACTTATATGAAGTGAAAGAGAGTATTTATATGCCCTTGGCTTAAGAGAATGTGAACTTGCACGTGGAGAATTTTTCGAGAGATCAATTTTAGTTCTCTCTGGTCAAGGAAATGAGATTGTGGGTCATTTACATTTTGCTTCAGTCTGAGTCACAGTAAACAAAGGAAAAAAAAAATGCCACAGAGAGACGCAAATGTCTCTTTCAGATAGTCACAACAACATGTTGACATACATTCCTTGTCAAAACGACGCCAACACACAATTGAACAACTTTAAAAATAACAAATAATATTTTTTATTGATGACATCGTTTCACTTCCGACGACCAGATAAAAAAAAATGAAACAAAAAATTATTGTGTAGTAAAAAAAGCCATGATGATAAGCCAAGTGAAATGATAAGTCTCTCCCTTTCACACAAGACCGCAAGCAAAAATGTCTACAAAATAGTATTAATAATTTTCTTGATCACTCTTTCAGATTCTTCCAGAAGATGCTCATGTTCGCGTTAACGGAAAATTGCACATTTCCCTGACGAGAGTATATGATCGCCAAAATGTGATAGTTTCCCAGTTTAACACTCGCGAAGAACTGATTCAGGTATGAGGAGATTTATATTGAAAAAAATCGCATCCGAATAAGTATTCAAACTACACACAAAAGAAAAAACAGAAACCAAAGATGAAATTTTAATTAGACCAATAATTTTCGAAATGCCCATCATGCCCATATTTTTTGTTGCACATTTAGAACTAACACTAATACAAAGTTTACTACTCAATCTATTCACTAACACGCACAATAGCACTAAGCACATATCACACTATTTTTAATCATTTAACTAACTGTTGTAATTCGCAGTTAGCCCCAATTTTACAATCTTCAAGACACGTCGTACAGGTGTTTCGCTTGGGATAATGCTTTTTTTTAATGAAAAACTGTCATCAATGTTGTGTTACTTTTTTAGGAATACAAATTTTTAACCCATCACCATTACAAAATTAGCGTAGAGACTAACAAGATGGTATTCTGTTTAAAAAAAAATTATCTCTCTATATAGTTTTTTAACACTTTATATGTTTGAATACTCACAAAAAGTATATGTTTTTTTTGTTAATTATTTTATTTTGGTATTTACAATTTTCTGACATTCTCTCTACACTATCAAGGCTTTACTTTGTTCTGCGTTCATCCCTTTTTTCTCTGGATTTGTACCCCCAACGTATCAATCATGCCGTTACATGGACGGAGGATTCACAAACAATCTCCCGACAATCGACCAGTTCACCATTTCCGTTAATCCATTCTCCGGCGAATCGGATATCTGTCCGGTTGACGATTCTTCAGGACTTTTTCATGTTAGTTTTCTCTCAGGGTATTTTTTCTCTGATGAATGATGAGGAACAATGTTTTGGACATACGATTCCTTTTCCTAAAAAAAAATTGTCATCACCTTTAAAAAAACGCCTTTGTCTAACTGTGTGTCTCTTTCTTTGTCTGTAAAAATTAGAGCTTTGCATGATTTTTTTAACGGGGCTTTTATGGGGTAATTAGTACTAACTAGAGAGGTGTAATTATAATTGCGACCGGTAAAGGGCTGTAAATTGAGAGTAAAAACTTTGGTGGAAGGAATTTTTTTTTGTAAATAGTTTGAGGGCATGATAGAAATCGACGAATTTGGAGTTAGATGCGCTAGTTTCGCATGTAAAACGGATATTTATTTTCTTGAAATCCTTGTAATGCGCAGGCGATTCTAAGCTCGGGTTTCATTCCCATCTTTTCTGGATGGCTTCCTCCAAAGTTCCAGGGTGTTCGTTATATGGATGGTTGCTACAGTGATAATTTACCGATTCTCGATGAGAATACGATCACTGTCTCCCCCTTCTGTGGGGAGTCGGATATTTGCCCCAGGGATAAAACAGTTAATCTCATGCAGGTTTGCTAATTATTATTTTTTTCTATTTGTGCTTTGCACTCTCCTACTCTCTGAAAATATTATTTAATTTTGAGAACCTTGCTGCTCTCTTTCTGCTCGTTGATGTGATTTGATTTGATTCTTTCCTTTGATTTGAGTTTGTTACCGATAACTTGCTTGTCTTATCAAAAGTCTCTATTTATTTATTTATTTCCTTTGAAAGTTTGTATGTCCGGTATTTTTTCCAACGAATGCATCAATTCTGGTGCTATTCATTTATGAGGACGGAAAATGAGGAGGAGGAGTCATCATAAATGGGTAGCCTGTTGAGTAGAGGAATTATGAAATTAATTGGTAATTGTTCGAATTTTTTAGGTGAATTTATCAAATACATCGATTGAGCTCTCTCGACAAAACCTGTACCGCTTCTCCAGAACGCTGTTCCCTCCAAAGGCTGAAATCCTCTCGAAAATGTGCCAACAAGGATTCGACGATACCCTCAGATTTCTAGCTCGTAATGATTTAATTGGATGTGTAAGCTGCATGACGATGGAACCACCCATGAGCTTGGGGGAGGAGCTCGATGAAATGGCGACGAAAAACTATGAGAAGATAATGTCTGAAGAATCGTGCCACCAGTGCAAGGCACAGAAACAGGTATATATTCACGGATAAAAAAATGGATAACTGCATGATGTTGCAAAAAAAAACTTTTCTAATTTTTGATTTTGCTTATTAATTTTTTAACGTTTTTTAGTAATCGTTTCTTTTTGTTTTGCATGGTTCGTTTTTTTTTCTTTTTTTAAAAAATAGGCTGCCTTACTGGACAGTTTACCTGAAACTGTAGTCACTATTTTACAAGATGCTATAGAGTCCGGGAACAAAGGCTTATTTAACTGGCTATTTTCTCACCAAAGTGTTAGGATACTGTCACTGATGACATTGCCTTGTCTGCTGCCCGCTGACATGGCGTATGCCACAGCTCTAAAGATATTTGAGACTGCTCCAAAGCTAACGTACAACCTGAAAGTACTTAGTGAAGCCGTGCTACAGCTCCTAGCGAGAACCTTAGCCAATATTAGTCTGTCACCAGCGACATATTCTGCAAAACTCACCTGTCAAGTGGCCATTACCGAATATGAAGGTAAACTTTTAATTAAAATTCATCCATTTCATCGCTCCATATCATCATCTTAATCACTAATTATCTTTATTTTCTATAGACGTCGAGTCCCCGAACGATGCCTACCTCCAACGCAAACCATCCGTCTTAAATAAAATGAACTTTGGCTTCACATTGAACATTGACAACAGGTAAATTTTCAAAAATGCCTAATCACCTATATGACACTATTTTTTTGAGCCAATTAAAAACGAGATATTTTTTTGATCCGTGCAGAGAGACACACCAAGTACCTGTAGCTTATCAAACAGCTCTACCAATCTGCGGAAACCGGCAGCACTCCCTAGATCTCGGTGACCATGATGATGACACATTCGAAAGAGTTCTAACCGTGACATCACATCAAGACGCACTTATGGCATGTTACTATATGGACCACTGTGACAATAAAGTGGAGATCACACAAGTCTATGAAGTGGAAGACATGGACCACATCACTCCAACTACCATCATCACAGAGATTAATGAAGTAGATGACTTCCCCACCATTGAAATTGACACCTACAATAATGTCGCTGAGTTGCAGTCCATTCAGCAGAATGGAGGTGGAGAAATTATAGTTAACTAAAATATATTTTTTAGCTAAAAAAAGAGAATTATTCTATAATTTTGTCATATCAAATGTAATTATGACACGGATGCGCTTCTTCTTCACTACTTGTTATATTATTCGAATATGAATTTCGTCTGTGTGCACCCCAGTTTTATTATTAATTGTATAAGTCGCATGTATGAACAAAATCATGTTTCGTAAACTCGCAAAATTCTCTTATAATTAAAAATAGTCGTATAAAGAAATTATATGCAAGCAATTTAGATGTAAATGACACACACACAACAAGTATGCATATTTTTTAATATACATTCCTCACATGTTACCAATCAAGTGCTAACTATAATTTTACAGTGTATAATGATATGATTTTCGAATATAATCTTCCAACGTTTAATTAACTATACAAAAAAGAAGAAAAAAAACTTGGAATAGTGTAGCATTTTTAGGAGATTTAAACAATAAATAGAACGTAAAGATAAATATTTCTATAATGGTTGTTATTCTAGTTTTAATGTTACTCCAGAGAAACTTATTGTATTATCTTATCGTATTAAAAATGGAAAAAATAAGTTTGAACGAGTCTCTGTGTAAAAAAAAATGCTCGAGCATTTTTCTACTGCGCTTGTACGAGAACTGACACGCGTGAAAACAATTAATTGGCAAGGAGATTACTGATTTAGTTTACTTTTTGGACGATCCGAACCCAGAAAATCCCATCATTGCTGCCATGTCTGCGTCCGCATCAGTCACCTCCGGAGCGGTCTCCGTCTCCGCCTTCCGTTTCCGTTTCAATCTGTTCTCCCGTTTGTATTCTTTCATACGTTCTTCCTGCGAGCAAGATGATGAATTACTTTTAAATATAATTGCATGGATAATTATTAAAATAACTTTATTTTTTTCTGAGAGACTCACCTCCTCCTGGAGCTCTTGCAGTCGCTTATCCAAATCATACTTCTTTTTCTGCTCATTCAACTTCTGCTTGTTCACCTCAAATCTCTGCTTCACTTGGTCCAGGGAAGAACGCTCTATTCTCATTGACATTCCAAGATTCCGTTGGTCTATAAATGGATATTTTTAAATAAATAAATGATTGATAATAAACTTAATTAAAACTAAAATCCTGTCTTTTTAACTCCTTTATTTTCATCTCACGTTTCTTTCCATTGATATGGTCCAAAAAGTTGATGGAATCCTTAACGACACAGTCGCAGACATTGCAGTAGTAACCGCCGGAAGCGGAGGCAGGTGTGTTCTTGGTAATTACAATGGACTTCCCCAACCTCGAATCCAAGTCCACCTTGTAATCTCGCTGTTTCAAAAGCTCCCTTTTCTTCCCCTTCCTCTCATCATCGTCCTTGAAGACGCCCTCCTCCTCCGCAATCCTCCTCGCCGCGATCCGCTCATACTCCTCCTTGTCCCACTTCCGACGATGGTCAGGTGCCTGTTTTTTAATTGACAATTAAAATAATTGTAAATACAAAAAAAAATATTTTGTAAAAAAAATTGTACACCTCTCACGTTAAACTGAACCAATAAAAAAAATAATGAATAGTTAACTCACCTGACTCGTTGATTCCGCCATACTGCTACTTACACAATTAACTAATGATAGATTTAATTACAATTTATAAAAAAACTAACAACTAATCACATTTTCTCCGAGAGAGACTTCAAGTTTGTGTGTCCATATCATCTGGTGGGCTCCTTTTATGCTGTTTACATGGAGAACATGTGATTTGGGATGGTGGGAAATTTGAAAATCACGTTTTTAAGCTTTTGAGTCACACTCTGGCAGCTAGTGTGCTACAGACTATCAGAGAGTGAAGAAGTTAGCTTTTTTAATTGTCGGCCTAATTAACATGTAGTTAATTAAATTTTACGAATATGACATCATACTACGACGAGGTGGAAATTGAGGATTTCGAGTGGGACGAGGAAACTGAGACGTACTATTATCCGTGTCCTTGTGGCGATCGGTTTCAAATTACGAAGGTTAGTTAATTGTAATTAACTGTTGATGTGTTAATTGAGGATGTGTCTTCTAGAATGGGTGGTTAATAATCTTGTGTGTTTTTTTAGGAGGAGCTCATAAGTGGCGAGGAGGTGGCCACTTGTCCAAGTTGCTCGCTAATTCTGAAGGTGATTTACGATCCGGATCAGTTCCAGGAGGAGGGGGAGGAGGAGCAAATTATCGTGACGTCTACCGCCCC
>JAQIXX010003754.1:0-18437 GCA_034700605.1 Willowsia nigromaculata | reverse complement strand
ATCCAATTTTTGATTTAGGAGAATGACCAACTATCCACTTTTTGATTTAGGAGGTTGCTATGTATCAACGACGATATGTAATATGCATGTACGCATGCACCCACAATTCTAGTATTACTCGTTTTTTTGGCTATTGAGGTTAATTTGTTTTTAAAACTTTCTATAGTTTAGACTCTTTCATTGTTTTAATTTGAATGGTTTTACATCTTTGTAGTACTTTTGTACATCATCGGATTCAACTGGCTTCAGAGTAAGTGAAATAGCTAAAACCACAGTTTACCGATTAACCAAATCTAACAAACTTTATTGAGTTGCAACTAAAGCTTGGTTTATCTTTTACACAGTTGAGTGTCCATTATTCATACGATATTCCTCATGTAACTGATTTTGGATTAGCCATAAGACCTAATTACGAACACTTTGTCAGTGTCACCCCAAACGTAATTCGAGCTGATGATATCATAAGGTCGTACTCAATTGTAAGTTGTGCCGTATCCGAATTTGTTGAAAAATTATAATTCTTAATACACATGTCACATATTATATTCAGTACCATTCATTGACGCATTGTGCTTTTAGGAAAAACGAAAGTGCTATTTTGAAAATGAATTCTCATTAAAGTACTACAATTACTATTCTGCAACCAACTGCTTAGATGAATGTGTTGCCAACATGACGTATGAAGAATGTCGCTGCGTAAGATACTATATGCCTCGTAAGTGCATCGTGACCATTTTACTTGCAACTTGCAAATTGTCAATATATACGTACATATGACTCGACGATAAAGCTCATTGTTACAATATATCTCAAACTTTTAGGTGACGACTCAAGAGAAATTTGCAGTCCTGCAAATTTTTCCTGTGCCGAAAACGTAAAAAGTACATGACTAGAAGCAAAAACTTTCCTTTATAAAAATGATTTTAAAAAATTCTTCTTGTCTTCTAACATTCTGTGTTATTTTCATACTTAGAAAAGTTGTTCAAGTCTGGAGTAAAGAATACATGCACATATTGCTTACCAACCTGCCTTGAAATTAGTTATTCAGCTAGTGCTACGTTAGCACCGATGCAAAGAATGGAGCTTTGGGTTGATGAAGCAAATAAAACTGCCCCGTGGTGAGCAAGTACTATGAGTTTTGATTATTCTATTTTAAAATTACTTTTGTAATGTATGCATCAAAAAGTATTAAAAAGTAAATAGCTCCTCGTTTCCTTAAAGGGCTAAGAAAAATATTTCCATTGTATACGTCTATTTTGGCCAAGACTCAACCTACCCCAAAGTTAGAGGTAACTGTTATGACTTACTAAACTAAACTAGGATTTCTTTAAACCATACAACCTTTCTATAAAGTACTCTTGCAAACTAGGTCAGTTGTACGGAATCACCGATTTAATTGGTAAGGCACCTTGAGTTGCACAACAATCATCATGAGTTTTCAAATCCGTATGCATATTGATAAGATATTGTTCTCACTTTGACTTTTTCTTCAGCTAGTATCGGAGGCTTACTGGGACTCTGTATGGGATTCAGTCTTCTTTCAATGTTTGAGATAATATATTATTTCACAATAAGACTCTGGTTCAAAAAGCAGCACTACAAGAAAAATAATAAACTTAGAAGGTGTATTCCTGAAAGCCATACCACTCACGATGAAAATGGCAAAAACGGATTTCCTCACACCGAAACTGAGGCTCGCAGAGTTACAATGAAGCCTGGGGATGATGGAAAATACCATTTACAGGTTAGCAGGACACCATCAAATGGCACCAATAGCGAAAATAATATAGCAAAACCCGAACCGGTAATCGAGGAGAAAAGTGAAGATGGTGACGATGAGGATAGCAAGTTGTGATATTTTAATGTAAAGCATAAAACTCGAATTCTAATACATGATTCATGTACATACTATTTAGGTTGTCAGAATAATATATTCTATTTGAATTAGCTTTATCCTCTATATAGAATAGATTGGAAAATATTTATTTGAGCTTATCAAATCTATGTTTTTGCTGCATGAAGTGATTGGCCGGTATAATGGGTTAAAAGTTAAAATGAAGATACGAAATGCTTGATTCACATTATCTCGATTTGTAAGACTGTAACTGAAAATAATACTCACCAATATTTAACTGTAATATTGCAAATAAAAATACTCAAATCTTAACGATAACTCATAACGATAACAAATCTCAAATCACTATGATATTGTCTCTGAAATGGTAAGACCCTCGTAAGTACATTACGTATTCACTGCTGTATAATACAACTTTTATTTAATTTTCAGTTTTATTGTACACATTACACATTTTATTTGAGACATAGACTTTTCATTCGGATATCTCATCTAGGAGTTCCTCCAACTGACTTCTCAAATCAGCATTGTTTCCTGTATCCTTTTCATTTAAAGCCATTGCAAATAAAGCATCCTTTCGAGCTGAATCCATCAAACTGCACGAGAACAATTAATCATTTATTAGCTAGCACATAATGACTTATTGTTTCTTCCATCATTTGGTTAAAAAGTAAGTAACGGATACGAGTACGATTTCTCTATTGCCAACTCACGATACACCAACTTATAATTTTCATTTACCATAACTGTGCCCAATAAAAATTATATATTGATGTATTTTGGATGGTGACCATTATAATAATCAGTAATTTACACAGTAGGATTATGAAAACATACCCAAGATGTTTGTGTACTTGAGCCTTTTCGTAGAAAACTTCTGCACACTCTGGATACTTTTCTTCAAGATCTTTTACCATATCCCTTGCCTCAGTCAACTCCTTAAAATCAAAAAATCATAAACTGATCATGAACAACACATGAAGTCTGATCACGGAGGTTTGGGAATGCGTACAGCGTAATGCGTAAAAAAAAGTAATTTGAATCTTACATTCATTTTGATTTTACATCGAATCAAATTAAGCGATAAGCATTTCCAGATTTCCTCAAAATCTGCTCGCGCATCATCGTTGTATTCATGAGTTGGAACTTTCCGCAAGGAATACTGAAAACGGTGAGCGGCTTCTCTATATTGGCCTTTGTGCAGCAAAAATACTCCATCTTCTAACAACTTGTTCAAAAGACAAAGTCTACGGTAACCGCATTCGTAAAAAGATGATTAGCACATTTTCAACAATATCTATATATTATGCATTTTGAATACTAGTTTGATTACTGTACATTATTTGTGGCTTTGAATTTGCCATTGCCCATGTGCTGGGACCTAATTTTGCCCCCCTGCGTAAAAAAAGTTGCACCAAACTGGTATGTCCACATCCTACAGCACGGTCAAGTGGTCGTATCCCTTGAACATCTATGTGTTCAATCAGAGCTCCTTTCTCCAGCAATAACTAATGCCGCTCAACAAATAGAGATAATATATGTAATGCAATTAAAATAGAATCTTGTGATAGATGCAACATATCTATAATCGCAATTGATAGTTTATAGTTCCATACCGTTACGATTTCTTCTGCTCCTGTAAATGCAGCCAAATCCAGCGGTGTGCGTCCCAGATTGTCCACACCGTTGACCTCCACGTTTTCTGACTCCAAAAGTAATTCTACAGCGTCAGTATTACTTCGCAAACAAGCCCAGCCGAGGGCGCATATTCCATCTTTGTCCCTTAATTTTAAATCTGCTCCTTTCTTGAATAAATACTCCAATGAAATCAAGTCATTTTGCTTTGCCGCGTACATCAATGCTGTCTTTAATTGTAAATCAGTTACGTTGAGGCAGGCTCCACCTTCAACCAATGCTTCAATAACGCGGTGGTGTTGCTCCTTGGCTGCTAGTATGAGCGGAGGCACACCTTTGTCGTTACTCATGTCAGGATTTGCACCTTCCAAGATTAGAGCACGCACAATATCATGGTGCCCATTTTTACTGGCTGTGCCAATGGGTGTCTCCCCGGTTCGCATATCATGAAAATTGAAATCGTGCACATATTCTGCACATAAATCCACTACTTCAAAGTGGTTGAAAGCGCAGCCGACTACCATTGTCTCTTTTATCATGCATAATTTTTCCACTGGGGCAAACATGTTCTCTTCCAATTCAATGAGATGAGAAACGACATCCGTGTGATTGTTCTTAGCGGCTTTCACTAACGCTGTTTCCATAAAGTTGTTCAGCTTGCTTAAAGATGCGCCTTCGTCAATTAGCAGTCCTACAATGTCTAGATGTCCTCTCTCGCATGCCAAATGTAGTGGAGTATCTCCATCGTCATTTGTCCCATTCACATCAGCTCCGTATCCAAGTAGTAAGGAGACAAGACAATAAAAACCAGCTCCTGCATATGCCCCTAGTAAAGGGGAATTCTTGAAATATGTAGTCTTATGATTTGGTGACGCTCCAGCCTGGAGGAACAGTCTAGTGATCTGTTGTAACAAAAGAAAGTTTACTGAAAACATTTATATAAAAATTATGTAAAATAATACTTATCTTGTCTTCATGCCTTTGGGTTAGGTGTGTAAACATTGGAGAAGGACACAATTGCTTTCCCGATATCTTTTGTTGCAGTAAGCAGCCAAATCGCTTGCAGATCTTTGTTTGGTATACTATTGGTAGCATTACTGGGTAGCATGGATGATGGCTTAAATATTCCAGCCTTTAGTATGTGATGTGCCAGTTCCATCGTTTTGGTTGGCGACAAGGGAGCTTCAATAGAAGTTAGACGAAGGGCAATAGCAGAACTGCCAAGTCTATTTTCAGGCATAATTATTTAAAAATCCACTCGCTTTACATGCTGCTTCAAATGAAATCAAAATCAAACCAATCAAATGATGTACCTAACATCGCATGAAAATTTAGCATCGCTCTCATCTCGTTCACGTCTGACAAGCCAATCGCGGAAAGAGGAATGAAAAAACATGTAAGTACCATCCAGTCGCTTGATCAAAAGTCCTTTGAGATTCTATGGATGCAGTATGAATCAACCAATTAGCAAAATGTTTCGCATGCATTTGCTTGCCATAGTATGCTTATATTCAGGTGTATTACTTTTACTTTTAGTCGTACTGCGTTCCTACCTTAAATATCCTTAAAAACTGAGTCCAGTCTAAGTTTTCGTTCGCTCGAAGCGAATTGATTGAATGATAGATTTCCAACAGAGTAAGCGGATTCAATGCAGCGAGACATGTCGACAAGATTGGTTGAACCAAGCAAAACGCCCGAGACGACGGAAATCGAAGATTACAATGTAATGAGAACACCTCTGACAAGGAAATTGGAAGTACCTTCAAACGAGAAACACAAAATCTTGCAGCCAACTCTCTCTCCTGTTGGGAAATACACTTAATGAGCATGAAAATTGCATACCTTGAAGCCAGTGGATTTGATGACAAGATGACCATGCTGAATCAAATCCAAAGTCAATTTCAAATATAAAAAACAACCCCCTGATAAGTGAGAGAGGTGGTTTTTCAAACTCCTAAGAATATTTCCCTCTTGCTTGTTATTTGTCAATAAGCTGGCAGTAACGTTATTTTTTATTGTGGGATTAGATGATATGCGATAGTTGATATACGCGTGTAGGTCCTCCTCAATATCTTCGTTCATTGAATCCATCCTGATTACAAAAAGACATAACAAATTAAAGTATAAAATGTCACTACAATCTAGATAGATTCCCCACTATACGCATAATTTTTAGACATTTATGAAATATTACGATATTTTCTTGAATGGAACCAGCGATAAAATTTCAAGTTGCGTTGTCCTGATTGTAACAATGAACTTCATCCAATGAGGGACTCTCAGTATTTGTTTTGACAAAAACGATGAAATGGTATCTCTTGTACTCATTTTGTGACACTCGGCTTCTCCAATAGAATCAATAAGAACAAGAAAGTAACCTTCTCCAAGCTTCTTTGTTCGTCTTAAATGAACAAGTGGTTCGATTATGCCACTCAAAAATGATTTGCCTGGGTTTATAGTACAGTTTTCTATTGACAGTCCGTCCTGGAATATATCATAAAATAGAGTTACAAGAGAAAATTAGTGTGAAAAACTGATTAATCAGATGAAAAGAAAGTGTTTACCAGAAGCACTGGATTATTCACGAGATAGTTTCTGTACGGCACCAATGACGGAGCCTGACATAATTGTGCAGCAAGAGAGTGTATAAACTCTGGGACCAAGCATGTTGACCGGTTATCCAACTGCACAGTCAATTTTAAAAACTTGTCACTAATCTTTCAAAGCCATAACTTAAAATCATGCATAGATGAAAAAATTTCATTATTGTTTCAAAGGAGTAAAGAAACGAACTTGGCAAAAATGATATGCAACAACACTTTGCACCAAAGTCTTAAGGGCTAGCAAATTATCAGTCTCACGATTCCCCTCTTCAAAAGAACTATCATCGCTTTCAACAGACATTGCTGATATTCGACCGGTTTCGATTTCTGGGTCATGATCTCGCTTTCTTCCAAAACAACTGTATTCCACAAGTTCAAGTGCAACTGCAGTTTTTCCTATGCGGAGAAAAATGGAGTTTAATTGATATCAAAGCATGTAATATGAAGATGTTATATATTTCATAGGCTATAAAGCTCATCGTTTACCAGTTCCAGGGGCCCCAAAAAGTACAACACCCCTTTCATGAACATTTTCTCTAAAAAGTTTCAGAATTGAGGAAAATATCCAGTTGCGAGGAACAAAAACTTGTGACTCTTCTAACGGAACCTCAAAAAATAATGGTCGTAATTGAGGTTGTTGTTGTTGCTGCCGAATATTTCTCCCAGCAGCGGACGCATCATTCGCTACTGCAAGCATGTAAATATATATAGAATTTATTCATGATTGAACTCCCCGGAGAAAGTAGTTGATTATTGACCAAACATCAATGTACTTGATTCATTGTTCTGTTTTCATTTGCAATAATTTTTACCTGAATGAGAGACTACTTCATGTGGTACACAATACAAGTCATCGTCAACTGCACTTTTGCCCTCATTGACACTTGAACCTTGCTGAGGTTCTTGCTTCTTCACATGAGATGTACATTTTGATCTCTTTTGAAGCAAAGGTGAGCTCCCTATGGGGTGACACTTTACCTAAGAAAAATATTTTGATTTGGGTTATATATGCTCATCATCGATTTACCATATTCGTACAAGGCAGTGCGATATAATGTAACGATTGATAATATGGGAGTTATACGTGGAAGAAAATGGGATGAAATTGCAAAAATTCACTGACCTTTAAGTTGGTGAAGAAAGGATTCTTCTTTGTCACTCTATTAGAGAACAGCAGAACCGGATTTGGTATTTTGAAATTAACCAGGAGATCTTCCTGACGTGACTTTTTTCTGGATGAGAATATCTTTTTAGCTGGTCCAGTAGGTTCCTTGCTGCAGATATGGCAGTCACCAGAAGAGGTCAAAGACGAAAGTGATGTGGCTGCCTGAAGTCGTGTTTGATGGTTACATGAATCTACTAATTTCCGCTTTTTACCCATGACTATATGAATACTTTACAATATAACAAAGAAATGAATAAAACTTCTAAATTGGTAATGAACTACTGTTTTCTTTATTCGTTTTTAAGCAAAATTTCTTATGTAGACATCAACTTGGTGTAAGCCATGTCACTTGTAAAACGCATCTGTGTTAAATTTATATCCTCGGAACACTTTTGAAACGAGTTTAGGGTAATATCACACAACACAACTTCCTGTCACAAGCAGAGTTTGTTCTATGCGCATTTACAACAGACATTACACGTAGAAGCAACTGTGTATAAAATCGGTTCGGAAGCAAATCATCTACCCTAAAAGTTTTCAAACTGCTCGTCATATTCTACTGTAGCGGTACACTGGCTGCATAGGTTGTTCTCTGACGGATTGTGCATTTTTATGCACTTCATTCTGCTTTTAGTACTGGAAGCTATCTTTAGAACTCGAAATGTTGGGAAGGGGAATCAACCCTCAGATGTCAAGTTTTTAAGAAGCCTTACCCACGCAAGACTTTCAGTTTTTGTGCAAGCAATACTGGTCATATGCAGCTGTAGCAAAAGTAAGAATATGTAAAGGTACTGGAATATCTATGAAAAAATTATCTAATCTTTTAAAAAGCGGATGGTAGTTTCGAAAAAAATGATGAAAATAGAAAGTGCTGCATGTGAAGCTATCTTTTCGAACACAGAACATATATATTTTCACGCAGTGTTATGTTGGTGAGATAAACCCACTTCGGGGCTCTTCCAAAAACGAAACAAAGAGCTTCTAGCATGTTCGTACGTCATGCATATCATGTAAATGTAACTCAATTGGATATTCGTGATTTGCGCTATCACGTTTCTTGGTAGGGTTATAGGAAATAATATTAAATGCGAGTCTTCTAGGTTAACAAATGGTTTAACAATTTAATTGTACATATTATGCTGAAATTGGTGTATTATTGGCATGCAATATAAATTTATAGTTTTAAAATAGTTTTCATTATTAATTACTTAGTGCTGTATGATGTATACATACATGATACATTGAATTGAAGCCCTCTGTATTGTGTAGACTGCATTCTCAAGTCGTGATCTTATTGAATGGAATGAATTGCATCCAGTACACCATTAACTTATGAAGATCTTGAACTTGCTAGCTAAACTTAAGATTTCAGGAAGATGTGGATGTGCGTATTGTGGGGATCCTCATAACATTTATTATAAATAGTCAAATGCAATAGATATAGCTCTCAAAATGGAATATGGCATAAACCTTAATTCGTCCAGTTCAGCTGACATTTAATGATTAATGGCACCGCGAGTATCAGCACAAAATGCACTTTGAATATCATATTATGCACACTTAAACAGTGTTTAAAATACAAATCAAATACAAAATGTGATTGGAAGTTAGGACATAATTTCATTGATCCAGTTTTTGTTATCTGACCAAAGCTGCAACAAAGAAGATCTTAGATTGTAAAACAATGGGTTTTAGAAAAGCACTTTTGCAAGGAATTATTTCAATAGGAATTGTTTCAGCATTATTGGTAACTATTCCTGGCATTCCTCCAGATATAGTACCATCATCATTTCAGTAAGTTACATTAGTCGATACATTCATACTTGTCAGAAGTCAATAATGTACTGTAATAATTCCCCGAAGCGCATTTGATTCACTTCTTGATATCATCTGAATTTCTTGTGTAGCGTCCAGCCCCCAATGAAGGTTGAAGGTTGGTTTGCTACGAATGTCATTTTAGATGAGGCAGAATTGATCTTTGAACAGGCAGGTGCCGGTATTGAGTCTGTGGCTGTCCAAGATGATGATGTAGTTTTCGCGGGTACCGAAATGGGAACCGTGATTAAGATAGCGGACAAACATGTAGTCAAGAATGTCACAACGCTGAAGTTTCCTTGTGGCTCTAATTCATTTGCTAAGAGTAAGAATGATTTATGCGGGTGGCCCTTGGGAATGCGATTTGGCAAAAATGGATTTTTATTTGTCATGGACTACTATGGAGGGCTGACCAGGATCGATGTCCACACAGGTAGTTTGCCAAAGTCCGGATTTGTCAGTGCAGCGTATTGCATTCATTGCTATTTATAGTTTACCAACATTTGCAGGGATGTACGAAAATCTGGTTCCAAAGAGTAGACCAATTGATGATAAATTTGCATATGTACCGGAAGACCTAGATATTGCCAAGGATGGAACAATCTTTTGGACTGATGGCAGTACAACTGGAGACTTTTTTGTCGAAATGATTGGCCAGCCCAGTGGAAGGTTGGCACATTTTTATTATTTCCAACATGCTACCATGAATATGTTTAGATTAGTAATAATTTTGTGTCAAAACTTCTACTTGTTTTTCTAGATTAATTAAGTATGACCCAGTGACAAGAAAAAATGAAGTTTTGCTGGAAAATTTGTATTTTTCGAATGGAGTTTGTCTTTCTCATGACGAAAAGTTCGTACTTGTTGCTGAAAGTGGAAGTTCAAGAATTACCCGGTAGCTGCTGGTAGCTTTAAAAATGGGCATAATTTACTGACAATCTTCATAAGGAATAACACCTGATTTAATGCTGTATGCTGAATGTACATTTAGATACTATCTTTCCGGCGAAAAGAAAGGACAATCCGACATTTTTGTAGACTCAATTCCTGGTTATCCTGATAATATAAGAAGTAACGGTCGTGGTGGATTTTATGTGGCGCTTGCACTTCCCTGGAATGACGAGGTGAGATTTGATTGGCAGTAGACATTGTTCTAATAATTCTAATGTGTCTGAAATCTTTTATTTTACAGTATTCTATGAAAGTTCATCTACTTTCTTCACGCCCAATACTACGAAAGCTTATTCTACGGTCGAGACATATTCTACTCAGCATAATTAGCTACCTCAAGGCTTTCATATCAGACAACGTTTATCTTGATTTGATAGAGAAATATGTATGCACATTTAAAAGAATATTATTACTCAACATGCGCATGCAATATTTTCAATTTGAAAAAAAGTTTCATGATGTGATATTTTGATGGTATGTCTAAATTACAGATTACCCAGAACGAGCCAATTCTAAGCATGAGCAAAATGCCTAAAACAGCCACCGTTGTAGAGCTTTCAAATTCTGGAGAAATTTTGGGGATTTTGAATGGGAAAAGTGGAAAAGTCAGTGGTGTCAGTCAAATAAGCGTGGGGAAAAACTATGCCTTTCTTAATAGTCCTTTCGAGGGAAAAATTTGGCGAATCAATTTAAACGTGTTACGCAGAATGTATTAGTCTAAATCTATTAAAAATTAAAGTAATAATGTAGATTTGGAATTACATGAATTGCAATGATTACATTTGTATGTACTTATAATGGTCCCTGGTACATAACATACCCAATTGTTATTAAAATTTTGTTGAGTGAAGAAGCTCACACATTGTAATTACAACATTTATACAACTTTAATTCAAAATGCAGAGCAGATGAAGTTTGCTTATTGAATGAAAAACATGTTGAAAGAAGGCTAAGATGTTTGATAATGGAATTAACTTGGACCTACATCATCAATCAGCCAATAACTTTTTGATGCATCTTTATAATTTATAAAATGCAACAAATACACAGAACGTATTCACTAGGGAAAGGCAAGGACTGCTTTTTGCTTTGGTAGCAATCATTCTGTACTCTCACGGACATTTTTTTATTCAAAGCCGTTTGATTATGTACATTTATTTATCACAGGCTGTCTTTCTGATAAATTTATTTATTAGACCATAATGTATGAGAGATGACCAATTAGAGAACGCATCAACATAATATTACTAGTATGTATGAAGATTGTATTTACATTACCATTTACCTTTATATCTACTTTGATTTTGAGCAAACTTTTGTTTTGCAGTGAAGCGACATTAAAACCTTAAAATAATATAATTGAAGATTCAAGATGGGGCTATTAAAGTGTCTATTTTACTCATCCCTTCTGATAGTGACAATACTAATTGTAATCACACTTGTTCCTGGCATTCCTCCACACATAGAACTGAAATCTTTCCAGTAATTATTTCGCCAAACTAAAATAATGTTTTGATGCATACATTTGCAACTTTGAGCCACTTTAAATCAACACCAATGACTAATTTGTGATTGGTTTGCTTTTGCTAGTATAAAGCCGCCCAGAAGAGAGTTTCTGAATTTGCTACAATCCAACACTATACTAGACGATTCGGAGCTGTACTATGAAAGTTCTCATAATGGAATTGAATCTATAGTAGAGCTGGATGACAACTCAATCATCACTTCCGATCAAAGTGGAATGGTGTATAAAATAACAGCAAAACAAACTGCGGTGAATATTACTCAACTGAAATACCCTTGTTCACATTCTGCGTACATTGCTAACAGCGAAACTGAGAGTAATAATTGCGGATGGCCACTAGGAATGCAGAAAGATGTGGATGGAAATATTTTGCTGATGGATTATTTCGGAGGAATGACAAAGATTGATCTCAAAACGGGTAAAGAAATGATTTTAAAATATCTCCCAAAATGTGCATGATTTACTTGTAATTCCGCAACTCCAATAATTTGAACAGGAAATTATGAAAATTGGGTTCCTAAGAATACACCAATTGATAATGTGGTTGGTCACATTCCTGAAGACATTGATGTAGCCAATGATGGAACCATTTATTGGACAGTAAACTTATCAGATACATAACAAAATGTTACATCCAATCAGATTATAATGCATACATTTCATTGTTTCTAAGGATGGGTGTACGAATGGTGACTTCATTACAGAGATGATTGGGCAACCAAGCGGTAGGTAAGTTAAATGATTCATTCCCGACTTGTAGCATGGTTTGCATGTGTAATTCATCATTTTACTGTGATTTTAATTATGTACTGTAGATTAATAAAGTATGATCGAGTCAAAAAGACAAACGAGGTCTTACTAAAAGATCTGCACTTCTCAAACGGGGTATGCTTATCTGAGGAAAACGATTTCGTGTTAGTAGCGGAAATGGGAAGCGCCAGTATCCGAAGGTTGGTGCCTTTCGTTTACTATGCGTGCAGTTGTAGGGAACTATTTAACTCATTTAACCTATCCGTTATCTGTCTATTAAAAAGGTACTATTTGAAAGGCGAGCGTAAGGGGCAAAGTGATACCTTCATAGACTCCCTTCCTGGCTACCCAGATAATCTAAGACCAAATGGTCGTGGGGGCTTCTATGCAGTGCTGTTCCAGGCATGGAATGATGAGGTATATAAATTCAAAACTTTCTTCTATCACTTTTTCAGTGGACGGATACAGTAACTTCCAAATTATGCAATGAATTCAAATACATTGATTGTTTCCAGTATTCCATGAGAACTCACATTTTCTCTCCATACCCCATGTTACGAAAACTCATACTACGGGTTCAATATCTTATTCTTGGTGTCATCAATCAAATTAGGAAAGTATTTCCGGAAGGAAACGTCTATTTAAATGATTTTCAACAATATGTAAGCAACTGGGAATAAGTACATAGTAGTGAGGTACTTTATCCTGTCTTATTTAAAACGAAACCATGAATTTTTTACTTGTTTATCCTCGTTTGAAAGATTGCAGAGTTACGGCCAATCTTGAGGATACATGAAAGACCGAAGACAGCTATTGTAGTGGAACTCTCAAATGATGGCCAAGTCCTCAACATTTTTCATGGAAAAAGTGGTAAAATGCCAAATCTCAGTCAAATGACTGCAGGAAAATCATACGCATATATGGCTTGCCCCTTTGATAACAAAGTCTGGCGGATTAAACTAGACAAATTAAGAAATGTAAAATGAACCCATTGAAAGATTGTTCATTACGGAAGGATATTCAGTTTACGAAATTAAAAAAGCGTTTTAGGGTAAAGAACAATAAAATATCCAACTTGCGCAAATTATAAATGTATATTGTAACTTATTGTTGAAATGAAGCAAAATGCAAGAAGTGGTTACTGTCGAGGTGTCCAGCAGAGTGGAAATCTCAAAGTACCCAGGATTCCTCCAACAATAAGACAGCATGATGCATTATGCAAGTTTCCGTGATTTACTTCCATACGCGCTGCACGTAATACTCGTTCGTGGATTGGCAAAGGCGTATAATATGTGAATTTTTACTGCGTGCACTCATAAACTTCATATAAGTCTAAGTACGTACTCTTCCACACACCGAACACAGCTGTCGGCTTTTCAGCTTCTGATTGTCTTGTGGTTTTGATGTATGTATTACACGATAAGCAAACAAACAGCATTTACTCGAAAACATTTTTATACAAACGCCACAAATCATTAACTAAACAAGAAACTGTTATTTGAGATGGCACACACTTAAAGGCATAAGAAAAACTTGTCAGTGAACCTGTGACCTGTGCAGTTCATCAATCACAAAGCGTTGTTGCGTATTAGTAGGTATAAAAGTATGTTGTGTCAACAAACATGACATGACATTAAAAGTAAAAGTTGAAAATAAGGATATTTTGAATTTGGGAAGAATCAGTTCTCCAACGAAAAATGAAACGAAGTTCTGAAGCATCTCCTGCTCATAAGCAGCAGTTCATTACAAACCTTTTAAACGATTTGAAGGCAGATGGAGTGGAAACGTCTTTCGAACTGGAAGGATTCTTGCAGAGTCAGTATTCAAAAAGAGACAATTTGCAGCTAAAGGTATACTACGGAAAGAAAAATAAAGAATGTGAACCTTGCAATCTTTTTGTCGTTCTACAAAAATTTATTTTCTAATTTGTGCATTATTTTTTTTACTCAGAAACGAGACATTGAGGAGAAGATAAATGAGGTTTCTGTTCATCGACAACAAGACATTTTGCAGCAACTGGAAAAGTTACAGACATCCTTTAATTCCTTGAAAGTTCAGCTGTCAAAGTTGAAGAAAGAGAAACTACCGAGTAAATTTGAGGAACCACAATTTTACGAGAATGTGGACACTATCGATACTCTAAGCAAAGGAAGTGCTTATCTAACGGTGCTAAATTTTGTTAAATCAACGTCGGAACAAATTGATGCCAATCTAGAAAACGGCAAGAATAAAATATTGTTATACGATTTCTTATACACATCTTCGCTTAACCTTATTTTGGGAATGACAAATAACATTTTTATATCTCATTAGAGTTGGAAACTGAGGCAATCGAACTATTTCATCGTCTGAAATCTGTCAAGCAGATGTATATAGAAGAAACTGGATGTAACAATTTAAAAGAGTATTCTGCTAAGATTACTGCGTATTGGGAAGCAAGACTGCAAGAAAAAGTTGTTGGGTAATTACTTTCAAAATACTTATCCTTTCGTCATTCGCCTTTGTCTCATCGTCAGTTTAGATACGGTACAATTTTTATTACAGCGATTTCGAGAAACTACTTGAAGCTTTCGGGTGGCCAATGTCCATCAAGACTGCAAATCCCACTCTGGAGACACACGAAAAATTTCACAAGACAATCCGTAATCTTTTCCGCATCAGCTCATCCGTTAAACTTAAAGAGAAGTCTTCACCTTTAGCCGAAGCTACGTTTTTTAGTGATGACGAGCCACTGCTTCCAATCGGAGTACGCATTATATTTCTTTGCTTCAATAACAATTTTATTAACAATATGTGATTGCTTCCTTGTTCTTATTCTTGGCACTTTGTCTCTTAAAATTCCAGGTTATGATGAAACCTCTCAAAAAGAGATTTAAATACCACTTCTTCAATAATAAGGTTACTGGTGATGCATCAAAACCAGAATGGTATTTTTGCCAGGTACATAATGATCATACAATAAAATGTTAAGCTATATTTGTGGAATCCGTGACCAACCAGAAATTTCTGTTTATTTCCAGATTAAAAAATGGATGAGAGAATTGACTCCGTTTGTTCGCTCGCATTTGGAGTCATTTTCAGTGGCAGAGACCAAAGTGTCTAGTGCTATAGAGTTTGTGCGATCACTTTCAGAAATGTTGCTGGTGAAAGTAGATTCTCAACTAAGCAGCGACGAAGGAGTGGATGACGATATTTTTGCCAAAATTCTTGAAGAATCCATAATATTTGAAAGCGAAGCTAAAGGGTTTATTAGAGAGGACATGCGAAACTGTCCAACATATATTCCTAAATTCGTTAGTACCATTTATTCACAACCGGTCTTTCTGCAAAGATGGCTGCTAATTGAGAAACGAGGTAAGTAGTTTTTTGTTTGAATTGTAATTGCAAACGTTCTTCTCAGTTAGTAAATTGTAGGATTGTTTTCTGGTTTGTTATAGCGTGCTTGGAGAAACTAGATGAAATGTTTTCCTCTCCAACTGCATGGAACCGTGCGTCAGTGCCTGGTCCAGCTGAAATAACGGATCTGTTCATTGCAGTCATAAGATTCGTCGTAGAGCGATTCTCTTATCTTGAACAACCTGGGCACAAGCTGCAGTTCATTTTGCTAATTACTGAATTACTGGATGATTTTCGTGTTCGGTGCTTGCAAACATGGCAAAGTAAATGTGAGCACGCCTATGATCAACCGTCCTGTGTAATAATTGATTACATCATTGCGGATTCAGTCAACAGGGTGCTAGAGACTTTGGAATCTTGGCAGGATTTACCAGTATGCCATTTACTTTTGATTAATGCAAACTAAATGATTTTTGAAGCAATTATTCTCGGTAGATGTTTGTGCTAGTCCATTGCATTTTATATAATTTTACAATGTTTTTTTTTCAGTTTTTCTCTTCCCTCTCGTATTTCTTAGAACATTTGCAACAAGAAGAGAAAAAACTCAACGAAGCATTAAAATCGGAAATGGACACACAATCTAATTATATGATTGAGCTCAATAAACGTGCTTCCGCTTGTGACAGCATAGGAGGGGATTTTGATTTGATTGGAGATGTATCAAATGGACTGTTCTCAAGTTCAATTAAACTCTATAAATGCCTTATTGATGAAATTCAGTCGAAATGGCTGCAAAAAATAATGGAGCTGATTGATGAGCCGCTTCGAGAATATTCCAAGATCAAGTGGCAGGCCTTTGAGATTGAAACAATAAATTCAAAGAAAACCCCAGAGTTTGACATGTCTATCAACAAAGTTACCGAGATAATTAGCAATGTTAGCTGTGCTGTAAAAGAGGGAATGGACGAGGATTTGGCACTCAAATGGATTAAAAAGTTGGCTGCGGAATTAGATAAGGTATGCAGTTTCATCAACGATAACTTGTAATACAATCTATAGATGTGCTTATTTGTTCCAAACTAATAATACAATGTGGTTCTTTATTTTCAGCATTTGTTTAACATTGTTATTTACCCGAATCGGTTCTCTAAGGATGCGGTGCTTAAGCTTTACGTGGATTTGGTGGATGGAATCTTGAAGCAATTTTGTCTACTCCACGTGTCTCCTCAAATATTTTTTCTATGCATTTTAAGTACGATGAGAATATTCAAAATGAGCAGGGGCGATGCTATGCTATTGTTTGAGACTTTACATGACGGAGATTCTACTTCTCAAGAATCTGCTCTGAGTGAACTCCGAATCGAATTGAAAAAAGAAGTTGTTATACATTTACTGAAATCTCGAACAGATTTTGTTTTCTAAATAAAAGTGATGTATTTGTATCGATACTATTAGCAATGCCTCTAATTTGATTTTTAAGGAAGAATTCATAGCTGCCATATAATATTAATGTATTTATCTTTCAAACGGGTATGATATTGGTCCGTATTGATTTCATCACTACATTTTTCCTAGAATTGCAAATCGAAACATCTTACTCTTTCAAAGGAAAATCCTTGGGCAAGCAACCCAATCCCTCTATTGATTTTTCTCTCCAATAAGAGGTGAGTATTCGGAACCGACAGTTGTGGCTAAGTGCATTGATGTCCACGATAACAACAATGTAAATGTGTGGACAAATTAATATTTATGCGTGGAAGGGTGTTTAGTGGAATTGGACAGCCTGACCATTCCATAAGTTTCTGACACGTTAGTACGTGACATTATGTGTGTATTTCATACAACAACCTTACAACCTTGCTTCATCATCTCAATTCCTGTTAGCCACAACAAATAAAATTCCAGAGAGATGACTCACTCTTTTTTTGATACATACATACTTACACGCACCTGTATTGAGACATGCAATAGAAACCCAAAACGTGTCCACACATCTCAATCATGCAATAATACCCATACAATGTACAATATACGTACTTCTCTGAGTTCTGACTGACTGTGACTACTACAGTGAAAGTATTGACCAAACGCGTAAATTTGTTACTCTATTCATACTCTACCGAATGCATGTAGCAGTAAAAAATATTTGTAAAAGATTTTCATACCTGTAATGTAATTGTTACCAGCAAACAAGCGTAAAGTTATATAACATTGTTGAACACAATGCACGCAAAAGAATGAGTGAGATGAAAATGGATGAAAAACTTTATACACCTGCCTTGGTATTACTGAACCTTTTTGTGTTGTCGTAAAAAAGGAAAAGCCAAGGTTTTTGTACTGAGCCCTTTTACTTGTAGCTTTTGCTTTGCATAGACAATCGTACATAAAATTCTTCCGTTTGCACCCAATCCTGTTGCACTGAAATCCTTCATCCAGAACACTATCAATGACCACTGACTACAAATGCACAGTGAGAGAACTTATTAGAACTGACGCTTATTCAGGCAAAGAATAGAAAGGATATATTTTAAAACGTGCAATTAGCGTTATCATGTTTAAGGTGACGTAGGAAAGAGCTTTTAAGTGGACTGATATGGGTAACTTTGGGTTCTGCAGAGGGTCTTATCGAAGCTGCCGTTTTTCCACCAGGAAGGCATTCCTCGATCTCATTTTTGTAATCAACACCGTTTTGTTCATTTCACTGCTTTCCTCCTCCGAAGTGAGTGGTAAATTGACTTTAACAAAAGAATGTGGAGAAATAGTCTGCAAAGCTCATTATTACTGCGCTCGGATAGATGACTC
>JAQIXX010003753.1:0-18444 GCA_034700605.1 Willowsia nigromaculata | reverse complement strand
ATGATCGTTTATGAAGGTCTGATTTTCAAAAAAATGACTTTGACATGCAAGTCGATTTTGTTTTTTGAAAAATGTTAAATGACTGCCGGATCGCGCCCGGAAAACCAAAAGCTGAACCAGACGCAGAAAGAGTTGCTCTTTCTGAATATGCTTTCCGTTTGCCGGGCACTTTCCGCCATTTTTAAAAAATCAAAGTTTTTTAAAATTTCGCGCCTCTCATGATTCAAAATCTTGCACAAGGAATTTGATTTTGGACAAATGGATGCCAAAATCGAATTCCTTGTTTAATTTTGACCTAGACAGCTTCAAAAAAACTTGATAAAAGTCTAATTCTCTATTTTTAAAAAAATAAACAAAAAAATGTCTTACCGTCACCCCTGTTTTGAATTACTTCCTCCCTTCCTTAAGCTATGTCCCATGTCCTTAGTCACTCGCAATTCTTTGAACGAATGCATATAGTTTCACGCTACCACTGAACCCCTCCTCCCCTTTCAAGTTGTGACATCATTTATGAATAGCCCTTGACAAGTCGACACGACGGGAACTCCGTCGTGTCGAATCTGTCTCCGAAGAATTCTATCTCGTGAAGTGATGCGAGGAAAATCTTACTTGCAAGTCTGATTAATTTCTGCGGAATCCAATAATATGGTTCGTAAGTTATACATGTCTGCAATAATTTATTTGGAGATTTTCAAGTAAAAAGCGCAGGAAATACGGTAGAATTTACTTATTGACCATAAAATTTATGCCAGTTCGTTTTCATACATTGAAAACAATTAATTATCTATTATCTTATGTCATCTATACAATTTATGATTAAAAATATTAAATAAATAATAAAGACAAAATTGTGTGATATTAGATGCATACATTAGCCTATGAAATCCTTCGCATGCTTTTTTAATAAAAATTAATTATATTTCCATATTTTAGCACTTGTAACCAATTTTTGTGACAAAAGCTTTTCAATGAGAAAAATAAAGGTCGCAATTGAGTTGATCATCATCCAAAATACAAGAACTGCAATAATTTTATGAAAATTTATCAGACCATCTTCCCTCTCCTTCCTATCTTTTGTGTCTCCCGTCAAAGTCTTATTTTTAACAATATATTGCGAATTTTTAAAAACTCTTAGGTATGCTTTATTAGCCCACTCCTCCCACCTCTCTGGTAACCCACTTTCCCCCAAATGAGCTGCCGATTGAAGCACCCAGTTTCTATTATTTGTGTGCACTTCCCACATATCAAAATGCCGATGAACTACCTCCGGAATCGTGAGACATTCCACTGACCCAACTTTCCCCACCGATGTCTCAATCCTCCTCAGAATGATTGCACTGTTAATATTCAGATTCACACCATACGCAATAAAAATTGCTTTATTCTCAATTGGCTTCGTGGAAAGAGTGAAAGTATCCCAGTTAACGGTCATGTAACTGTCATTGATCCGATCATATATTTCCAAGTGCTTAAAATCCCATCCAAAAAATGACTGAAATGAGATCTCTTCCATTCCAGAAGCATCCCAAAGGATTTTATAGCCAGCGGCAAGAGCTGCCCTTAAAGATGTAAAAACCTGAGGTTTTGGAGGAGACACAACCACACTGACAATTGAATTTTCAAATAATGTACAAACGCCCATTCCAAGTATGAGCAGCATAAATAAAGCCACTCCTTTGGAACCATCATTTCCAACTGGTTGTCTGCAAAATGAAGACACCAAAGTGGCCAAAATTGCACCAATATTATTCCAAAATTTTGCACTCTTAAAAGCAGTGCGAATATTGCATAAGATTGAAAATATTAAGAAAATTAGAAAAGTTAGTAGCCACATGTCGCCTTCGAACATGGACACCCAACCGGACCAAAATAGGTTGCTAATTTGGCTATTTTGGTTGCGTTTCAAAGCAGAATATTTGCAGTAAAATGGTAACATGTATTGCGCAGATGAGAAAAGTTTCCCTTTTGAGTTGTCAGCAATAGTGCCTGTTTCAGTTTCTTCGTGGAGGCCAACTGAATGAGTGAGAATGTATTCTTGATTTTGACCACTTTCCCAAAAAGCTGAGAGCTCCTTAGGATTTGTTCTGTCACGAAGTTGGAGGGATATATTATGAGTTTTGGAAATGTACAAAGCTGACATTAACTCGCTGTTGCAATAGTAGGCGGATTTGGACTTTAATACAAGTTGTAAGCAGACGTAAGTGTTGGAAGAGTGCTCCTTGAAATAGAATGATACATCGATTCGAACTAAAATGCCAGTTGTGACTTCTCGTCCTTTAGCGTTCCAACGAAGGTGCTTATGAAAGTATCTTGGGGTTTGAAATATATCAGGAGTAAGGTTTGGTATTTTATGTACTTCAATATCCCGGGTCACTGTTTCCAAAATCAGGCTTAATGATACCGCTCCTGAAGTCGGTCGATTTATTTGCTCTTTGATAAAGTATTCGGAAGGCATAATAGATTGTTCTTGTAGAATTTGGGAATTTACCTGCCAGAACATACACCTTTCAGAGTAAATTTGTCGTTGGAAAATTTGATACATGACTAAATATTCTGGCTCAGTTAAGTACAAATCAGTTGTTATGATGATTTCAAATGGTTGACTGTATCTATAACGACTAAATAAAGGGCGCGTTTCGTTAAAACTAGGAGTGAAACTCATTTGTCTGAAAATTTGAAATGGAGGAAACTTGGCACTATCAATTTGATAAAATGACACAACAAAATTTCTGGTGTATTCCTTCAGACTGATATACTGTAGAGAGAGAAAGCCTAAATAAGGAGATGACTGTTGTGTAGCAAGAATAGTTGCCAAATTAACACAAATAATTAGTGCATCTTGTGGGAATTTTGTACGCATATTTCTGAGCGCTGAAGTCCAAATAATTGCAGTTTTGATGAGATACTAATGAGAGTCTATATTAAATGAATATTATTATATATATAATATTATTTGAATGATATTTCTACACGTGTCTTGTCTTCCAATGTATAGAACAATTTTTTTCATATTTATTACCACTACAATTCCTAAAACATTGTGAAAGAAATTTCAAAACTAATGTTGAGACTTGAGTTTTGTTCTTGCTATCTGTCGCTCTGTAACTGGACATTGATTAACACATATCATATCTTGCAGTTTGTTGGAATGTAACTACCTGTTCCAGTTTGTCTGATTCCCATTCTGTATTGTAAAAGTCAGAAGACAGTTTATTTGACTTACATACTTTGAACTATGTTTCAAAAACATGTTTTCGTGTATTTCAGCTCAAAATTACTATTTATACACGGAAAGTGTCAACATTTGTAATATTTATGCAAACATGTGTACCGATGAATTCAAAATATTCATGTCTAATTAAATAAATAGTTTTGTATCAAACACCAGCACGAGCTATAATCTTGCAGTTCAATATTACGTCAGCCAAATACGATATACGTAAGAGCTTTAATAATAACTCACGATTCATAGAATTTATAAAGTTCTAGCTATATAATAGTGGAAAAACGCAAGCAAGCTTACCAAATTGCTGTAGGTTTCTGAATAGCCTGTTAGGTTTGGTTTGACTGTTTAAATAGTTTTAAATGCAAATTACTACACGAGTTATTTATGACTTGGCTGACCGTCCTCCTTATTAGCGATGCTAACAGCTTCTTAGTTGTAAAATAGGTTTCAAAACATAAATTTATGATCAGTTTATCTTCCTTACTCATGAAAACATGTAAATAATGAGGGCTTTGGCTAAAATGTTTAGTCCCAATTGCAATACCCTTTCAAATTGTATATGAATTTATATACCCATTTGACTTACAGTAAGCTTCCAAAATTCCCAAACAGATTATTATTTGTAATGCAAGCACAATCAATTTCTTTTGTAAAGTCACGCCTTCACAGACGCAAACGCACCATTCAGAAAAATACTTCGAAGGCCAACCTTTTTATTTATTTTTGTACTCCTTTATTATTCAAACGATGTGTTAAGCAAGTGTATAATATGAATGCTTGTGCAATTATGTGCATACAAAAATATTTTAACATTGTTTTATATCAATACAACTATGATTTCTTAATTAAGATCAAGAATTAAGTTCAACCTCTTGTCAGCAAGGTGAGATCAACAGTTTTCTGAATTATGAAATCCATAATTGTTAATGGAGTTCCTTGGTCAATATAGTTTGAATTCCCCATACGAATCCTTAACTCAGAGATGCACTTTATACGCCTTTTATTCAAACGTTGCAAACGTAAACCTGAATATATTTGTTTTAACGTGTCTAAAACACCAACGGATTCCTCGTGAGTTACAGCCATCAGTTGAGTGACTACTATAGCAAGCGAGCAACAAAAAATTGCCGGATATGAAAATATGAATCGTTTTTCCATTGACAAATAGCTACTAAGATTTATAAATATGTACAAGCTAATTGTTGACTGAATTACAAGATAGATGCCTACAGTGCGGAGAATACATCCTTTGAAAAGCGTGTTGTAATATTGAACGAATATATTCAGTTGTTTAAAAACTAGTAATGCCCTTTCAAATTCTTCAAGACAATCCTTCGTGTCATTCTTCAAATTGTCACAATAGTTTTTCAACTGCTTAATATATTCATTGAGACATATAGGTTTCAAAATGAAATAAACTGCTAGTTGATTATGAAGCTGTGATAGTAACAGGATACGGGATACATTGAAAAACATGAGCATATAAATTGTGACTTTTGAAGGCCACGGGAATGCAATTTGATGAATGAACGATTCGGGAGGTATATATTTCCCACTTTGACGGCATTCATCCACCAAAATATATCCCATTATACTCGGGTTGCAAGGTCGGCGATAGATTGAAAGCATTCCAGTGATTGGAAGTATTGAAGCCATAGGCATTAAGCTTTTCACAAGAAATATCGCACATCGCAGAAGAAAGTCTGACTGAAAATCCTTCTTGGACAACATTCCCTCTATAAATGAAAAGCGGGTGTGTTAATTGTACTTCTTCTTGTTAAAAGTCTTCATAATTAAAGCGTTTTGGCAAATTACCTTTGGTCTGGTTGTCTTCGTATGCCAGCATTCCATTCATGACCGCCACAATTTCCTGAGAGTTTCTGTACTGATGAATTGCGGCAAGGCATGCTGTAAATTCAAATATCACGTAGAAAATGCATTGCAGCAATACAGGCAGTGGCAATGCGTCGGATGTGACGATTGTTTGAACGATCGCAGAGAAAGTGTAAAGGCAAATCAGAAAAATCTTAAGTCGTATGTATTTAAAACTTTCTACAGGTTTTAGCGAAAAATTGCTCGAATTTTTGTCCCAAATGTAGGTAAGGGAGCCTCCAATGTCAAAAACGCTCCGACATTGAATAAGCAAGTCTAAAAAGCCTGTCCTTCGTTGCCCCAGCATGTTTCCAAGATGGAAAAAAACTTCTTGTCAGGAACTTTAGTAGAAAGCAGGATGCTCTTCTTCTGTGACAACTATACAATAATGAGCTTATCCGAAAGCGACCTTGGCTTTATACTGATGGGTTTTTAGATATTTGTTTAAAATATAATTGTTGTTTGAGCCGAAATGGTGAAGCGGTATGATTATTCTCCTTTCGTGATTCAGTAATAATGCATGATAGAATTTCGAGGAATGTGGCCAATTATATTACTTATTTAGGTTCTATGACTTTCCGGTTTTGAAGTATGTGCCATATATTCAGATCATTATATCAATTATCAAACAGTTTTTTGGAATCTACTGCGTGGGAAGCGTTCCGAATTTCAAAAAATTCGAGGCATTGCTTTCTGTTTTTATTTCCAATACAAAAATTATGTTAGCATAATTAAAATCGGTTTGAAATGAGGTCTGATATGGTATAAGTAAAACTTACATACGAAAGACTGAACCCACTAAAGAAGTTATTTTTATTAAAATACCAAAAGATTGTCTTAGGTAGGCATTATACAAGTACCGTAAATGCTCTAATAATTCCCCTGGGAAATTAGCGAAAATCACTTGTCTAAGGTGGGGAATTATTAGAGATGGGGTATTATTAGAGTAGTGGGGAATTACCAAATTAAGGCGAAATCTTGCGAATAATTTACCTGAAATTTGGTAAATACACTCAGGTATTTAATGCAAAATAACAAAACAAAGCAGTAAATATGTTCTTACATACCCTCTTGCTCTTTTAAATACAAGAACGGTAACATAAGAAGTTCACAAGATAAATAAAATGACTTCCCTCCAAATTTTGGGGTGGGGAATTACTGGAATAGTGAGGAATTACTAGGGTAGTGGGGAATTATTAGAATAGTGGGGAATTAGCGAAAATCGCTGGTATAGAGTGGGGAATTATTAGAGATGGGGTATTATTTGAATATGGGGAATTATTAGAGCAAATACAGTACTTCAAGTTAGCCTATGCAGATACATGAACTATAAATATGCCAAAACTATTCCAATAATTTAAAATGCGATATTCGTATTGATCGTAAAACACGTTCTCTCGGAGTTCTGAAAATATTTAATTAACCAGCATCGGCTTTTAATCGGAATCCATACATTTAATATAAGAGAAGGCTTAAGGAAGAGGTGACGCCTACGACATTGGCTTGTGATGCAAATCTAATAAAATTGAAAAAAGGAACACGTTATTTTACACATGAAAGAAAGTACTACCTACGTAATGATGGTTATAGAATACCAGTTACAGAAACTGGAGAACATGAATATTTTAGTTTTGCAATGCAAAGCACGATATAACTATTGAGTTTGCCTTTGCGATCATGATCGAAAAGTTGTCGTTTTATTCTAAAGCAACTTTGTCACTCTGCATCATATTAATAATACTCTTTTACTTAACCTCTAAGTTAAATGTGTGCTTTATGAGAAATGCTTCAACAAGGCAATCATGTAGCTTTATATTCTTTCAGAAAATTTATCAATCTGTCTCTTAGGAAAGTTCTTATCTATTCATTTGAAAAGATAAATATTACTCTTATGAAAGTTTGCGTACAAAAAACTGTATTTGAGGAAAACAAATTACACAAGTTTTCTGCAAATTGTTTTCATACGCCAAAAAATTACATAATATAATATTAGTAATGTGACTCATGCTGTAGTAAAAGCGCATATCGCATATATAATTTCTTGTACTCAACTTCTAATTCTAGTTTCTGTACTTAAATTGGATTTTTAAATAATTGCTGATAACATGTCTTCAACAATTAAGTGTAATAAAGTATAATACATACAAGGTCTCCCAGCTTATCTACAAAGCTTAGCTAATAAAACAATTATGTCTTATCCCTACTCTCCCCAGCAAAAAAAAATTATAGCACAATTTAACTAGAAAATTTTACAGAATGAAATAAAATTCATGTGTCCTGTGAGAGACAGCAAATTGCAGTGGTCAGGTATATTAAAATGTGTTTTGCCATTAACTAAATGAATTTCAAAAGTTACGCACATTTTGGATCTTGGACTTCCCCAACTTGTTTGTTGCAGTTAGCAAACACAATCGCAACATTCGCAAATGTTATCACTGAATGTACCCGAGATCCGTAGTACAATTTTGAAGCATAGGTTTGGCTATTAGATCTACATGAGCATAAAACTGAATTTTATTTAAAGTTTTTGTAATTAAATAAATTCCATTGTGCATATATTTTATTTCATCAAAAGTGCCGCTCATAAAGCTCATGCTGATATATTTTATAGTCCCGATGTAAGATAAGCAGTTATTAAATAAATACTTTCAACCACACTGATTGCGTTTTAGTTTAGTTTTGTTTCTCCTAAAATATTACGTATTTAAGCTACAAATAAAGAACTTTATCTGGAAACAATTGGCTTCATGAGTCCAGGGTCTTCATCGCAGTATCAATGCTTAATAACATTGATTTTTCTCAGTTTATATGTATGTTTTAGGCAAATCGGCGCATAGCCATAGAAAATGGTACGGACAGGCAACATATAATAATAATACATCAAATTTACATAAAACCATGTTTTTTATTGTTTGTTCATCAAATGGCACGCTTTTGAATAAATTAGAATTTTTTAACATGTTTCTTTTTATTTAAAAATTTCTTAACTCCTACTCAATAATTTCATATCAATAATTAATATTAAACAATGTTTTTCGAAGTTAAAAAGTGCGTAGGTGTAGTATCTGTGTAGGACAACAACCACGGTTGAATTCAAGTTGCTTTACATAAAAATTCTGTACGCGAATATTTTATGTTATACAAAACATTATAAAATGCTGTAAATTTCAACATAATATACGTTTGAAAGCTGTTTGCTTTCGGTTTGAACAATTTTTTTATTTCAATTAGAAATGTTCAGGGTTTTTATTTTAGAAAAAACTAGGCTATTCCTTGTATACAGTAAGTATAAATTTGAACAACAAAATATATAAAAATATCTTATGAATGACTAAAAGGGTTAGATTTTCTCAAACCATTAAATAGACACCATCTCATGCAGACATAAATCGCACAACAGGAACCATTTGTAGATTGGTCATATCTGCATTTTAAATCTGATAAATCCAATCATGCCTCTAAACGATTTTGAGGAGCTGGGATTTCGGATGTGCAATCTATTCCATTTTTATTTGTGGCCATTGCCTGCAAAATGGAATTCAGACTATTCACAGCTTATAGAAACCAAACCGGCTTACAAATGTCTACCATTTGCCTTAATAACGATTTTCGAATTGATCTTGACTTTGGCAAATATCTTTCTCACAATCTACTATTGGTTTTGGTATCCAACTCCCGCTTTCGGTCAAGTACATGGTGTGATTCTACTTACAATTGGAGGATGTTCAGGAGCAATGGCAGTCATTATATTGCATGCACATTTTGGGGACTATTTGACCTGCATTGTGAATTTCGTTAATCACGTATTAACGAACTCGGAAGACATGATAAAAGGTTTGCTTCGATCTTGCAGATTAAAAATTCTTTTAATGGTTTGAAGATTCAATATGACTTTAATATATATTTTGATACAGAATTTCCGGACACTAACAAACTCAAACGCACAGGAACCAGTTCCAGTTTTATTAGTATTCTTTTCCCCCTGTTGGTAGTACCTGTTGGCGCTGCTGCCCCATTTGTCGCATTTATTTGCTCCATGCTCATCGCAGTTGACCCTATTTACTACATCTTAGAAATGATACTGCCAGATCCAATGTATCGAGAATATAGCGTGATAACAGTTGCACTTATTTTCCGAGCTTGCTGTGTGTTCCTGGCAACTTTGGACTTTTGTCGAGTTGCCATATTTTTGTTTGGAGGGTTAGTCATAATAATGGATAGATTGCAAACTGCAGAGATAATTTGCATTTCTAGAATTAGAAATTTTAAGAGATTTTTGTTTTATTATAACCAATTTGCTATAAGCTTTAAATCTATAGAACTATGGTTTAATATTGTGATCTATACAGTACTATCGGGAATATTTTGGGCAACTGTTGTTTGCTCTTGGGGTTCTGTAACGCAATCTCCTACGCAAATTACTATGCCAGTTTATGCATCATTTGTTGTAGCTTATATAAGTCTTGTAGCCGTGCATGTATTCCTACTACCAATGATTTGTGAAATAATTGAGATGGTTTTGTATACAATTAAGGTGCAAAAACTACGAACAAAAGTTTTGTACTGCAAGAACAGAACAAAAACTAACAAAATTTACATGATGCAATCTTTAGCCGTGGTGCCACTGAGAGTTTGGTATGGAAAGTTTTGGTTCATGGGTCATGATTTTGTTCCAGAATATTTATGGATGTTGCAACTAAGATGCTTTGATGCAATTTTGGTATTTGGATGAAAAAATTACCGAAGTTTATTACAATCTGCGATGCATTAAATTTGTATTCCACGGTGAAAGCTCCTCCTGTTTGTATGATTGATTGCATGACTCAATGTAAACGTTACATGTATTCTAGTTTTATACATACCTATGTATAAAACTTACTACATAAAAACTATAAAACTACATATCTGCAAGCATTAAAAAGTTTAATATTGCTTCTCAGTCTATAATCCTCGGCGTACAATATTTTTAATTCTAGGACAGACTGCATATTGATTTTTGATGTTTTCTTAAAATAGCTATTTGGGTATTTAGACTTCTATGTGCCCACAATTATGCATTATGCTTGCTAAAAAATTTATGATTCGTTGACGATTTTCAAACATAAAAATGATTGCTGCCACTACATTGACTATGGCCCAGAGTATGAGAACTCCAATAACTTTTGGAAAATTGATCACACTGTTCACATTTACTTTTTGAATATTTATAGTTTCACTTGTAAGGACATCAGAGCTTCTGAAAATCCTAAGATATGCAGCATTTGCCCATTCATCCCACTTCTCCGGTAGCCCGCTTTCCTCCAAATGTGCTATAGATTGAAGAATCCAATTTCTGTTCCTAGACTGTACTTTCCAAATATCAAAATGATTGTGCAGCGTCTCTGGTACTGTAAGACATTTTACTACTCCAGTCTTCCCAATCGCTGTTTGGATTCGTCTTAAAAGCACTGCAATGTTAATATCCAAATTTACATTGTATGCGGGAAATATCGCTTTTTCATCTATTGGTCTCGTGGAAGCAGTAAATGTCTCCCAATTGATACTCATGTAGCTACTTTCAATAAGATCATATATTCCCAAAAGTTTGAAATCCCAACTAAAAAACGACTCAAACGGGATTCCTTCATTCCCAGCAGGATCCCAAACGATTTTATAACCAGCTGTAAGAGCTGCTCTTAAAGATTTGAATACTTCCGGTTTTGGAGGAGACACAACCACGCTTACAATCGAATTTTCAAACAATATGCACACACTCATTCCAAGAACTAGAAGCACCACAAACGAAGTACTTTTCAAATTGTGGTCACCAATTGGTTGACGAGAAAGTGATGAACTGAGAATTGAAAAAATAGCTCCACTGTCCCATACTTTTCTTTTGTCTGTAGATGTACGAATATTTGACAGAATTGAAAATACGACGAACACAATGAGTGTTACAAGCCACATGTCTTTTTGAAACATTGATAACCAGCCCGACCAAAAAAGTTTATTTGGGGTTATATTGGATTGGCTTTGCAAGCCTGAATATTTGCAGTAGATTGGCACCATGGACTGTGCCGATGAAAACATTTTTGCTACAGAGTTATCAGTTACAGCTTCCGTTCCATTCTCACTGTGAAGGCCTACGGAATAAGTGAGAATGTATTCTTGAGAGCTTTCACTTTTCCAGAATGCAGCGAGTTCTGTGGCATTGGTACGGTCTTTAAGCTGTAAGGATATATTATGCACTTTAGAAACAGAGATAGCAGTCATTAATTCGCTGTTGCAATAATATGCAGATTTTGATTTGAGCACAAGTTTAAAACAAACAAAATTGTCTCCCGGATGTTCTCTAAAATAGAAGGGTGCATCAATGCGGACTAAAAGGAGAGCTGTAATATGTCGGGATTGCGAATTCCAACGAAGTCGTCTGTGTAATGATGAAGGCTTTTCAAACAGTTCTGTTGTCAAGTTTGGAACATTGTGACTTACGTTGTCACTTAAATATATGTCACGAACACCCAGGATTAGACATGTTGCTCCAATTACATTTTTACTCTCTTTGTATTCTAGTAGTAAATTAGATGCTGGAGAGCTTCTGCTCAGACTTAATATCCAAAAGATACTTCGTTCGGAAAATAATTGGTGGTTGAAAATTTTAGTGATTGATGAATATTCTAGCTCATATACACTTGATTCAATCACTATGATTTCATAAGGCTGGCGTAATCGAAAGCCATAGTTGTACAGAGAAGAAGTTGCATTAAAATTATTTGTGAAACACATTTGCTGTATACGTTGAAGCTTTTTTAAGGGAAAGTACGTTCTTTCTACTTGGTAATATGAAATAACAAAGTTTCCTTCTGAAGCTTCTGGAATGTAATATTGAAGCGAAACAGTTCCTATAATTACAGGTTTTTCGTTTTTTGCAATCGGTAAATAGCAAAAAAATGCTAGTAGACAATTGCATAAGAAATATTTCACCGTCATTTTTTGATGTTTCAGTACCAAGCTCTCACAGATTAGTCTACATTACTATTTGGTGAATAAATATAAAGATTACGCGATCCATTAGCCGTGATGTGAATTATTTCACATCTTTCTTCCTAACAAAAGAAGAACATTTTTAAGGTCTAATGGAGACAGTAATAATTCTGTGACATTTGATGATCACGTGTGTTTTTAAGTGCACTTACGTAATCTCAAAGTTTATCGCAACCTACAACCATGAACTCTTTGCGACAATTTTGTAGCTTAGGTCAAGGATTTATGCCACTATTTTGTAACGCGATGTAGAAAAACGTTTCAAAAATTGAAACCAAAAAAGCACTTAAAAGGTACTATCCGTTAAAGCTCTCAAAATGTGTTAAACCATAGCTTTTGTATTAGCATTTGGGGCATATAATTCTTGAGAGCATATTCTTGAATCCTACTACTATTGTTAAGTGCTAGTCGTACAATCTCAGTTTTGCATTAAGTTTTTTATATTGAATTTCGTTTTATTATTATCCATACTTTTGTGTTCCCAGGTTAAAATTATTAACATGAATAATACTATGGCATTGAAGAAGCAGAGGAAAATATAGCAAGCCGAGCATTGTCCTTTTAGGACTAAATATGGTGAAGGTTAGAATAAGTTTGATTTACCCCTAATAGTTAAATTATGCATAAAATTTGACAATTCCAGCTTGAAAGTTCCAAGCTCATGAAAAGCAATAATGTTGCATTGTGCTCCCTCCTGAGTCAAATGGAACCTTCCAAAAACTTTCCAAGAAAATTATTGTTTGATTTGAAGTCACCATTAATCATCATATCCCCTTCTCGTAAAACGTTTGCAATCAGTCTGTCGATCAGGCGAGCAATCAATTGATGCTTTCACCATGTAATGTTCATGTTTTGAAGTATTTGCATTAAGGATAGAAAGTAATAGTCTTTGAACACATTCTAGAATGACCATCCAAACGTTTCAATCAACAGGTATGTTTTGACACGAGCATAAGAATGTTGTACAAAGTACAAAGTTGTTGGTTTACATCCCGGAGTAATGAATTTATTTTTGCCTAGTTTTAATGGAGATTAAGTTAAGTGAGAATGCAAGGTAAAGTTTATATATTTAAAAAGGGAATATAATTAGCCTTAGGGAAGAAAATATTACAATACACGCCAGGGCTGCTAGCCACTAATAATGCTAATGTAAAATATTGCTTTACTGCAGCAATTACATTTGATGGTACAGATTTCTATTGCTTGTTGCATAATAAATGTAGCCATAACTCTTCTATAACTCAGCATCACTTTCCTGCGAATGCACTCTTGTTAATTTACATTATGACCACTTTGATTCATCGTGATTTGAATTTCCTGCTACCTATAAAGTCTAATTAAGATGTTAGAGTCTTCGTTGTTCGCAAAGATTAGCTTTCTCCATTCCATTACAATCGATTATAAGTACAAGCTCGAGTAATGAATTGAATGTAGATATTTTTATATATAATCTTTAAATGACTTCTTTCCCCATCATGATGTTGAAGTGAGAACACTGGCCTTGACAAAAATTTCAGATGCTCTTGATCTTCTAACATAGTTAAAAGATACTTTGGCACCTACTTCTTTATATGTAAGATTATATTGCATTCTATTGCAATTATGTATTTACTGCAGACATCATACTGTGATTGGTTCGACAATCTTTTGTGTAATGGAGTGTTTGAAGGGCAAATAAGACTGAAACAGTAGGAGGTTGTGAAGTATACTTATTTTGAAACTTCTAGTCTACATGAGCTCAAAACTAGCGAAACATTATGAAGCAAAAAAACTGAAAATGTATAATGCGAGATATGACAATGAGGAGCAAAGAAAAACGAAATATGCCGCGAAATTGAAAAAAATTACAAGAAAAATCGACAAAATTAAAAAAACTGGACAAACCTAGATCAATTATATACAATGCACACATTTTAAGACAAGTTTACACCAACGATGCTATCATTTAGTACGCATAAAATTGGTACTTCGTATCTATAGAAATTTATATAAATTTTAATAAAACATTCTGGGACACATCATCCTATCTGTTTAGTTAATGGGTAAATAATCTCTTGCCGTAACATAACTAATAAATACTATAACTTTGAGATTTCAAGAATCATATCTCAGGGTTACAATGACATAGTAATAATCGTCAGTTTTCAGGTTCAAAAACAAGAACTAATACATAGAATATATTTTCTGAGCATATTATCTGGTATATTGTATTGCTATTACTAATTAATTAATTAATTAATATTACTAATGTAAAATAATGCTTTATTGTTCGTGAATTTAATTGACCGTACTATTACATATTGCATAATAAAAGAAGTCATAACTTTTTTAATTAACTCAGCATCATGTTTATACGAATGCAGTCTTGATCTATATTTTGACCACTTTGATTCATCATCATCATGATCCTAACTTTCTTTGCATGTTTCATTGTACTTCTTCCTGGAACCATAGGGGAAGTTCAAATACGTGGATTTATATGGGATGAGGACTGTTTATTGCATAATGACTCAGAAAGAATCCAAGTGGCTTTTGCAGTAGACAGCACTAAAGGTAACAGAGAGATTGTTCAGAAACTGGGATTTGCAGTTCAAGAATTCATGAATCAACTCAACGAAATTCACCCGAATACTGAATTTGCTCTGACGACGCATGCCAACTGGCCACCGTCTGGGTTTATACCGGATCCCGAAGAACCGTAAGAAAAACGGTGTTTGTATGTGAGTAAATTATATAATGTGATCATCATATTAGAAGTAATGTATGATGTTTCTGGTTTTAGAGATAGTTGCTACTGGAGATACCATAATTTTTCAACTAATGTTGTTAGCATTATGGCAGCGTTTGAAAGAATAACATTGCTTACTGCTCCAACAAGTAGTCCGGAGCAAAATTCAGTGGCTGGACTTGCATTTACTGCTTCTGATGAATTATTGGGCTGGATACCAGACATTCATGACGCGGGTGGAAAAAGAGTTCATCGATTTATTGTTTTGGTAACACCGGCATGGAGTATATTTGACCTTCCAAATCCAGGAGATAGACAACCATTTCGTGGGGATGGGAGTGATACGTGTGACACATCATTACCTCCGTCGCTTGAGAAACTTAGGACAATTTTGGAGGAGAAGGATGTGTACGTCATTGGAATGTACTTTACACACCAAACCACTGTGGACAAGTACGCAGTAGAATTTCACCGAGCTGGATTTGGACATCGGCACTGTTATAGACAACAAGCGTTTACAGTAAATAATTTAAGAAACAGTTCAACTACATTGATTATTAATTGCGTTAAAGGATTTCTGAGATGTGTTTATCTTGATCCGCCTGGAGGCTACAATACGTTAGGACTTTAATAAGTGCTTAGACATATCGTTACAGAATTTATTAGATTTGTTTTGTGTAAGATTTGATCTTGTCAAACAGCTTTAATCAAAGTACGTAGTTGGCTCTTCGTGTTCCTTGTAAATACAATGCGAAATGTTATATTTTAATACAATTAGCGAATACAAAATAATTCATCCTAATTTTTATGTAAAAAATTAATATTAGAACAATGAAGTATCCAAGTATGTGACTTATGTGTTTCCAGGTTAGAATTAATAACTTCATTTGAATATTATGACATTGACGAAGCAGAGGAAAATATAGCAAGTCCAGCATTGTTCTCTTAGAACTATATATGGACTGAATATAGTGAAAGTTAGAATAAGTTTGATTTACCCCTAATAGTTAAGTTATGCTTAAAATTTGACAATTCCAACTTGAAAGTTCCAAGCACATGAAAAGCAATACAAAATACAGTCATCATCATAGTGTGTACGCTCTTGACTACCCTTCAAAACGTTTTGCCCATAGAATTCAATATATTTTTCTGGGAAGTAAGCAACTATTAATAAGATAAACGATGACATAAGACAGTGGCTTAATGTTGCATTGTACTCCATCATGAGTCAGGTGGAACCTTCCAAAAACTTTCCAAGAAGAATATTATTTGTTTTGAGGTCGCCAAGAATCATCATATCCCCTTCTCGTAAAACGTTTGCAATCAGTCTGTTGATCAGGCGAGCAATCAATTGATGCTTTCACCATGTAATGTGCATGTTTTGAAGTATTTGCATTGAGGATAGAAAGTAATATAGTCCTTGAACACATTCTGGAATGACCATTCAAGCGTTTCAATCAACAGGTATGTTTTGACACGAGCATAAGATTGTTGTACAAAGGCATGGCGTTGGGTTATATCCCGGAGGGATGAATTTACTTTTACCTAGTCTTAATGGACATTAAGTTAAATGAGAATGCAGTCTATATATTTAAACAGGGAATACATATTTTTGTAATTTAAAATAAATCTTTAAATGACTCATTTCCCCATAATGATGTTAAAGTGTGAACACAAACCTTGACAAAATTTTCAGATGCTCTCGATCTTCTAACATAGTTAAAAGATAGTTTGACACCTAGACGTATTTTTATATGTAAGATATGTATTGATATTTCTGAGGATAAATTAAAGTATGACTGGAGAATCAGAAAAAATCTGTATATGGCTTTCGCTTATTTCAGTGATTGTCCTTGAAAAGTGCGAAAAAGAGATAAGCCTGTTGTTATTTACAAGAAAGAAGCGGACAGGACTATTGCACTTGTAAAAAGTAGTGAAACAGATATTTCTGAAGATCAAGTAAAAATGATTACAAGTAAATCACGTTTAGAGAGCTGCAAGAAATTTGAGGATTACGTTCGGAGTGAATTACAAGTTTGCCGTGTCTTCTTACTTCATTCAGCATGTACATCCGAGTTCATATTTACTTGCTTTGAATACATGAAAAATTTTCATTGTAAGCACTGCATTTGGATTGCTGTTGTACAAGACAAATTTACTTTACCACCCGAATCTTAAAGTGGTGGACTGAATGCAAAATTTTCCAAGGTTTTTGCGAATATACTGTGGACAATGAACTCATTTATACTTATTTTGCAAACAATTTATTAAGAACCAGCTTCATCACCCTTTTTTACCACTATTATCACCCCAATTTCGATTTTTCTGCATAAGGAGCTAAAAACGTTAAAAAAGGGTGCAAACCATGGAGAAAAAGGTTGCTGAAAAATGGGATGCCAAGATTATATTGCATTCTATTGCAATTATGTATTTACTGCAGACATGATACTGTGATTGGTCACACAATCTTTTGTTTAATGGTGTGTTTGCAGCACACATAAGAAACGGAAGTTGTGAAGTATAAGTATTTTGAAACTTCCAGTCTACATACATAATTGTACCTTATAACTACTTCAACTTGGTATTAAGTTTAGTCCCTGCAATAAAGTCTGAAAACATCATAAGAGCTCATAACTAGCGAAACAGTATGAAGTAAAAAAAGTGACAATGTATAATGCGGGTTATGACCATGATGAGCAGAGAAAAAGGTAATACGCCGCAAAATTAAGAAAATATACAAGAAAAGTCTGCAAAATATGAATAAAGTAGAACAAATCTTGATCAATTATATACAATGCGCACATTTTAAGGCAAATTTACACTAACGATGCTATCAATTAATACGCAAAACAATGGTACTTCTAATTCATACCTTAATACGTACAGGTTTACAGAAACCTAATTAAGCAATGCAGAACGCATCGCATCTGTGTAGTTGATGGATAAAAAATCTCTTGCCGTAATATAACTAATAAATACTATAACTTTGAGATTTCAAGAATCATATCTTAGGGTTACGATGACAGTAATAATCGTCAGTTGTCAGGTTCAAAAACACGAACAAATACATAGAATATATTTTTTTTTACCATATTATCTGGTATATTGTGTTGCTATTCACTGATAATACTAATATAAAATATTGCTTTATTGTTCGTGAATTTAATTGACCGTACCCATTTCTATTACATATAGCATAAAAAAGGAAGTCATAACTTTTTTAATTAACTCAGCATCATGTTTATACGAATGCAGTCTTGATCTACATTTTGACCACTTTGATTCATCATGATCCTAATTTTCTTTGCATGTTTCATTGTATTTCTTCCTGGAACCATAGGGGAAGTTCAAATACGTGGTTTTATATGGGATGAAGACTGTTTATTGCATAATGACACAGAAAGAATCCAAGTGGCCTTTGCATTAGACTGCACTAAAGCTAACAAACAAGCTGTTTGGAGAATGAAAAATGAAGTTCAAGGATACATGAATCAACTCAACAAAATTCACCCGAATACTGAATTTGCTCTGACGACGCATGCCAACTGGCCACAGTCTGCGTTTACACGGGCGCACGAAGAACCGTAAGAAAAAC
>JAQIXX010003752.1:0-18444 GCA_034700605.1 Willowsia nigromaculata | reverse complement strand
GTGATTGGCTGGATGATGATGTGAAAGGGTTAAGAGCGCGCTAGCTTTGAAGTATCGGGGTATGAAACAATGGTCTGACTGTAACAGAGAGTGTAAACATTGCTAAACAGAAACGAGTCGATGAGAATTTTCTAACGACGTGCGTGTCTTCATCTTGGTTTAAATATGCCCTCACAATTATGTCTACTTGATTTACATAAGCATTTGATTTACTAGCTTTAAGAGATCTTAGAACAAAAACTAGCAGCACAGAAGTTATCAATATAAACAGCCAAACGTAATAATCAAACACGTTCACAAGCTCCCAAAACGCTAGTGATTCCGACTGGGTGGATCCACATCCAATAACTTGCAAGCTCCTCAAAGTATCAAATATCCCAAATTCAAATCTTTGAAGTTCATTTGCTGACATTGTATCTGAATTTATTGTTACATCAACAAAGTCGCTGATTGGATGTGACAAACCATACGGATCTTTTATTGTTATCCCGTTAACGCAATGCCCACCTCCTACCAAGCTGTAGGAATAATTGTACAGAATTTTCGTCCAGAAATTCATATAAGCTTGCGCAACTTGATCACTTTTCTCCACGTGGTTAAGAAGAAGGGATTTTGCAAACTGGTTTTCACACATGTGAATATTTTGATTGGAGCTTTCAAAAGTATGTCCTATCAATACGATTTTTAGTTCTATGCCATTTTTTGGTATTACCGCATTACTATATGCATTCACAAAATCTTTTAGGGCAACAAAATTCAATTGCAAATATTTCTCCAGTCGACATTCTAAGCAAAATATGTACAACTCTGAACGTGCCTGTGAAACTCGTAAAACAAGCATTTCTGTGTTCATGCAAAATAGCGGCCTTGTAAATTGAGAATCTTTTGAAAAAATTAGTTTATTTTCAATCCAGGTTAGCGTCAAGTCACTAGAAACTCTAGAATGCTTGGATATCATTGTGATGTGCGTTGAAACGACTGTGGGGAGCTTTTGCATTTCGAATTCGAAATCCTCATATTCGTACCCAAATATGGTAGGGTATGTGGAAGGATGGACAGTACTACTGGCAAAAAATTCAGGAAGAAATAGAGCAACTTGAACTTCACACTGCCACGGTTTAGATTTCATTGAGTACCCTATATAGTCGTAACCATAAAGACAATGAGTTTCCTTTTCCAAGTCTCCTTCTAATCCACAAGGCTCCAGAGATATTAATGCGTCAGTTTGGTCAGAAGCTCGTAAAGGCACCCATGTGACCACTTTCTTTTGTTCCTGAAAATCTGCTTTGGATATTGTTCCTAGAGTAAGCTTTCTGATTAGTACCGCGTATTCCAACTTTGCTGGAATATCAAGCTCGTGGTAATTGTCAATCAAGAATAAGCAATGTTGAACTCCAAAGTTGGATATGAGATTTGAAAGATCCTTCAGGGATTCTTTCTCTAACATCTTTCTCGTTATTGCGTCAAGGGATGCAGGGTTGAACCCATACAAACGCTTATTTGCTCCGTTAAAGGCGCTCAAAGGATTGTGGAATCTTTCCATTTCGATTTCTGTTAAGATTTGGCCATCGACCAAATCTCCCACAACATGGTGTGTAGTGAGCGCGGAAAGTAAAATACTGATCTGCATCCACATATTTTTTGTATCTGGCAGCATTTGGATCTCAATTTTTTGAAAATATAGATCTTATAGTGAATTGTTTTATATTTAATGGGTTGATTAGATCAATATACTAAAAGTATACTCTATACAAAACTTTAAGTTGAAATTGTAACAATGCCAGAATGGAGGACAAAAAATCTAACGTCTTATTCTCTGCTGAAAAGGGGCATAGTGAAAACAGTAGCAAAATTTAAAATCTCTATAAGGTTTTTATAATTTGTTGAAGAATAAGGCAGAAAACTGCTGCACGAAATGTAAGACCATTTTATTATATGTCACTTTTGAATTTCTTAATGTCTATGCATCTTTATGCCATTATAAAAATTGATCATGTTTGTGGAACCCGGCTATATACTTTTTAATTAAGTTAATTAAATAATGCATGCAACTAGTGTTGCGTCGTTGAATTGACCCACGAGCTAGGTGTTTTGTAAGTGATTGCATGATAAGTATAAAGGTATGTATTAAAAGTGAAAGCTAAATGCTACGTTAACTCGACAAAGTCCATATTTTCCGTTTTTAACTATTGCAAATACAAACATTTTGTAGCTTGAATAAAGACACCTAATAAAAGTAACCAAGTCTATTATATATTAGCATGAATGCTGAAATTCGTTTGGTTTATTAGACATAAAGAGCGGATACATTTAGGGATAGAAATATAACATTAAAATCTGGTTCTGATCAATAATTCCCAAGAGATTTGATATCGAATTACGTTTTCTGGAGTCATTAATGAATACCCAAACCAATTTGTTTAGAATGGAATAGGCATGATAGAAATACAATATAATGATGCCTCCGACTGTGACAAGGTGCTTTCTGATCAACTAATCCATGTTCCCCAACCAAAACTCATTAACATCTGTAACTACAAACATGAGTATGTTCAGATTTGTGACTACTTGTAAGCTTCATTGATTTAAAAGTTCACACTGCACAAATAAAAAGCTAGCATGGGATGTAAATCAAAACTACTGAGCCCATCCATTGTTCTGAGTGCCACAAAAACATGCCCAGTTTTACGAATGGGATTAGTTTTCTTAGTTTGTTGGTTGATTTGAAATTTGATGGAGATTTGTGTATGTGTATGTGATATAGGAAGTTTTTATGTAGATTTACCTTCTCTGTCGAATTTCACAGGTTTCTATAGTCCCGCAGTGCAGAAATCACAAACCATTTCTATTCCCATTGCTTTTCCTATATACAACTGCCGACTCTAACGCAGCGAAGGTTTAATTGACAAGTGATAAAAATGTTATGATGTTGATCATGGACAATGATATCACACATAATATGCTGTTTATTATGCAAAAATCAGTTTGGTTTTGGTAGCCGTTGAGCTTCGGGTCTGAAATTCCTTTCAGACCGTGTATTTTAATCTAAATCACATTGATATAAAAAATTGATGTTAATGTGTTAAGTAATTTTTGAGAAATCTTATGGAAAGATAAATACGCACCCACCCATATACGCATAGCATATTATATTATACATTTGGACAGAATGATCAAAACATAATCTACTTCTTCAATCATTGCGTGCATTACCGGCAGTTCATGAAAATATGCATCGAAAGTTGCAAGGATGCCTAACACTGATAGTTAATTGTAAGAAAATATTCTAGAAATGACACTGAAAATTTAAACTTGTGTAATTATTTTTGCATCAAGGCACTTTAGACTTAAAGAGATGACATTTTTTATAGAAATGCAAACACTATAGGTCTGACATTTAAAAAAAATTGTGCATCTAAACAATTTTATTTGAACACATGAAAATTATTTTTCGCAGAATTTAATCCATGCTGCTAGTGTCTCGCTCCTAATTTTTCATCTCACAACATAAACTCAACCGAAACGAACTCATAAAATAAAAAAATAACCTCGACTAACAAGACAACGTGCTTGTTGATCCATCCATACTTCACTAATAGTAAGTAAAACTCTTGATTGTCAATCATCGCAAAAAGTGCATGTGTGAAGCGTAAATTTGTGAGTGCGCATATTATTTTATTGAAAGACGGAATGATTAACGTTAAAATAGTTACGTAAACCAATGCACTATGTAGTTCTAATGATCATAAACCAAGGAAAATTGTCCCAATGTTATTGTTGCAGAAATTGCCTCTTCCAAAGAACAAATGAATAGCAACTGGTACTAATTAGACTTAATATTTCCACACTATCGGTTTTTCAACATTAATGTTAAGCGAATTCACTGAGATTAGCATGGCGAATCATTTCATTTATTATCGTGTGGTCTACTGAAGCTGCATTTCACGTTCTAGTAAAAATGGATTATAATATCTGTATCTTCAAAATAATTAATACGGTCGCAAGGATGAGCTCTTCTGATCGTGAGTAAATTACATTTGCATTACTGCTTGAGTGATTTTATTTGCTTTTAATGAAGCTTAAGATTTAATATACGTACTTATACAAAAAAGTGCAGTATGCACTTCATAAATCCTAAACTTTGCTTGTTTCATGCTGTGTCCGCTGATGCTAGGAAATTACAGGTAAATTATGAGTGCACAATACCTCGCATGAAAAATTAGTCTTAAATGTTCTAAAATGGTGTCATTGCACCAAAAATGTCTAATTTTGCATATAATTAAAACTTATCGTATTGTCATAAAGCATAGTATTCAGTTTTTGGCTTCATTTTACTAAAGGTTTTTAGTGAGATAACATTACATAAACACATCTGTCGCACAAAATCCACTTTTAGTTTGAAAGGAATACAAGTTTTAAGTGACAACTACTTTTAACACGCATCATGGAGTTTTGCTTGGTTCCTTCCCAAGCTGTAACATTTGTTAGAAATAATTTAAATAACCCTGATACACGGGGACTAATTACTCAAGTCATGGGGAGAGTTTGTAAAAATCCAGAAGACGATGGTGAGACAGAACACAAGTTCTCTTCCATGCTGAAAAACTCCTTGGCTAAGCAATCAATGCTGTTGGGAAGCAAACGACAAAGGACTGATCCCAGTCCGTAAGTTAAGAACTATAACTAATGATTACATACCATAACATAATATTAAAATTCAGTATTTTTCTTGCTTTTTAATTCCAGAGACTTCTCTTTAATGGTTGTGGTTTGCTACAATATAAACACGGGCAACTCATTCTTTAAGATTGGACATCAAATCGATGAGAACCACTTGAGCTGGTTTTCCAGAATGCAGAGTGTTTGTGGAGGAGTAGACAAATTTACTTTGGATGCTGACATGATCCTGTGTTCTGATGAGGAGGATAAGATCAAAGTGGAAGTGAGAAGTGGGTAATTTATCATATAGCAGTACTTTACCTTTTGTGATTAAAAGTGTTTAGTAAATTATGAACGAATGAATGCTTAGGCGAACAAGTTGGCAAACATCCCAAGTGGGCGGGCTTACACCATGAATTTACACTTCCAATTGGGATCATTCAGACTTGGGAAACGGCTTCAGGTATGGGTGCCCAGCTATCAGTTAAAATGAAACTGAGCGATGACGCTGTTGAGCGTATATACCTGGACAACATGGAAAATCCTCTTCTGGCAAATAAAGCCATGCTTATGGATTCTTCGACAACTGACGCCATTCTTGTGGCTGCGAATGGAGCACACGTGAAATGCCATAAGGGCTTCCTTTCTGGTACATGAATCTAATTGATTTTTACTATTTAAGATGCATTTCATGAAGGTTTATTCTTTTTTATTTTCAGCTCACAGTGATGTCTTCAAAGCGATGTTTGAAAGCGAACTGAAGAATGAAAACTCCACGACAATTCAACTCCCTGAAATGAATGAGTCCAGCGTTCGCGCACTGCTCGCATATTTGTATTGCTGGGAAATCAAAGAGATTTCCAGGAGTTCATCTATTGCCTTGGAGCTTTTGGTGGCAGCAGATAAGTACAATATTCCCAAATTGCTGGATAGCGCGAAAGACTTAATACTTTCAAAGGAAAATGAATGGTACACTCCAAGTGTCACTGTTCGGCTACTCCAATTTGCGAGGAAAAAGGGGGACTTGGGGGAAGAGGAGAAATACAAGATGATCAAAGACAAATGTGTTGCAGTTCTGAAATCGTAAGTCCTCAAGGAATTTTTAAGGTGGTAGCCATGCAAAATGAAAATACTCTTTTTATCAATTTTATGCCACGATTTGTTGTTTTCTTAATATTTAGTATTTCAAAGGAAGATTTGCACGAATGCTTGGATTATCAGCAGTTGTTTGTAGACCAACAAGCAGGAATGGAGTTCTGTAGCTATTTATTTTACTCTTAAAACTGTAATATTTAAAATTCTCACAAGTTTCAAATAGTTTTAATGCTGCACCAAGACTAAACAGAAGAGCTTTGCGAATTTAATTAAAATTTTTAGTTTATAAATTCTACAATATTTTTAATAAATAAATAGTCATTAAAACTCAATTATAAAACAAAGTTTTTATCCTACACTAGTACACACAAGTTACAAAGGAAACATTTAAAAGTTCAGTATTTATTTATTTCAATATTTAAAATTACAATGCAGCAGTCAGTAGTGGACTCTTAAATTTTATCACTGTGGATTAATTAACAAAATAATACGTGCAAGTATGGCCGTTACTAAAAACGCAAGAAATCCCCAAATATGAAGCATTCGTTTTTCATACCAGGTCCTCCTAACACCAACTGGACGGAGGAATGATGTATTTCCCTCCCTTAAAACAAACTCCACCCACCAAACTGCTGTCTCAACTGGAGGCATAGGACGATCTCTGAACCGACGAGAGACTTGCTTCATGTTATTTTTGAATCTGAAATATTTAGAGGAAAACAAATTATTTTAAAAGCTATAATCAGAGATGTTATTTATAAGAGTATATCTTTTTTCATGTTTTGGAACTCCCTAACTTTGCATTAGTAAGAATATCTCGGATAGCCTGTTCCAACTTGTTTTCAGTCAAATCATAAATCTCCATCTTAATCCCCCTTTCATTGTCATGAATCCTTTGAGCATTGAAGTCCTGATCATTAAATATTGGAAAGACAATTATGGGAACAGCATGATAAACCGCCTCCTGAGTGCTGAGTAGACCACCGTGAGATATGAAAGCACGACACTGAGGATGAGCCAAGATCTCTTGTTGAGCAATCCATTCTGATGTTATCACATTTGCTGGAAGCTGGTCAGGAACCGGTCCACCATTCCATTTAATGATTATCCCAATATCTGGAAATTTCCTAATTGCACCCAGAATGGCATTTCTCTGTTTCTGTGGCAACATCGGTAGTCGAATGTAGTTTCCAAGGCTGAAGTAAATAAAGCCATTGCTCCACTTTTCTATGAATTGTGTGATATCCTAGGAAATGTTAACACTTTTAAAACCTTTTGCAATTTGATAAGAAATTAGAATGTCGTCCAAACTTTTGTGGAATGACTTACTTCCGGTAGTGATTCCCCATTATCGGTGCAATGCATTCCACCAACTGGAACAATCCATGGGGGCAACGAGCGAGGATATTCCTCAGAAAAATGGGTGTTAACAAACACGAGACTTGTCTGTTGTTCTAATTGAAAGATGGGAGGCATATTTGGAAGATGAAATGCTGGACGAATCATAGCTTCTAGTTGTGGAAAATATGTCCAGTGTCTGTAAAAACTCCAGAAAAGCGGGGTTAAAGTGTTCCATACTTCTTGGAAGAATGTCATTTTCTCTGGAAGATGAAAATGGAATTCGGGATAATTTTCTTCAGGTAGTCCCTGTCAAAAAATTTACATGATTTGAAAACTCAATTTAGTAAAGACCCCAAAACCTCTTCATACTTTTACGTTAAAAGTTTTAACATTCACTTACAAAGGATTCACCCCACCACTGGAATAAAGAAGAGGTTCCATAAACTATTGTGGGAGCATTCCATTTATACGCAAGTGCAAATCCACAATCATTCACTAGACCGTTGACAATGACCAAATCAAAGTTTGCAGTCATGACCCACCTGAGAGTTTCCTGGTCAGTTGTCATAAATTCACAGAGCTTTAGCCCAAACTCGAAATATCTCAACCATATTTCATCTGCAGCTTTCACTCCACCTTTAATTCGGATCTCTGCTGGATTAAATTGGTCAAAGTCCATGCCAATTTTTCTGAGTAGATGAGGCGGTGTTATTTCACTTATGTTCAAATTTGACTTAAATTTTCGGGCATGTGGAGAGAAAAATGTCACATTATGTCCAGTGGCTGCCAATCTTTCAACTAGGGGCCATACAGTGATTCTATGACTGTAGCCGGAACGACCCCAGAAAAATAAAATGTTGGCGGCATCACAAAACCGTGCACTTTGAAAAGAGAACAGAAACAAGGAATACGGTGCAAGGGAAAACATTATCATTTTTAAACTGGATTCTACGAAAGTTCAAAAAAAATAAAGACCTTTTAGCAGAAGTTCAAGTTAATGTAATGAACAAAATAAAAAGAGAATATACTGGCTTCTGTAACTATAAAGTGGGAATGACGGTTTTAATGGATTAATGGAATATTCTTTGATTTTCATATAGAAAACCTCAGCATCTCAGACTTGGATATATAACGTCACTACTCTAACAAAAATAGTAAAAATGCGCTGACAATGACATCATCACACATTTCCCATCGTCATCGTTCTAGCTTTTGACTTGTAATGTGAAAGACAAAGCCTTTGACAGAATCTTGATTTAAATATTTAGAAAAGTGCAGTATGGGTAATTTTTACGATATATTTTTGTCAAGCGTAGAGAAAATCAGTGAAAAAAAACCTCAAGCAAAAGTATGATGTCGCGGTATCCGAAAACGAAATGAAACGAAAATCAGGATAAAATTTATAATTGTCAAGATACTGCTACATATAAGACTTCTAAATAATATCGCACTCCAGCAATTCTAATCAAATTTTTACTGACTCAAATATTTTATATTCAATTCATGTCGTCATTCATTTTACTATTAATATTACACAGCTATTATTACATCATTAGTCACTGAGTTGTGGATTATGAATAGGTATTATTTAAAAAGTATTCTGAGAGAAGCTTGATTTTATCGTGTCAGCGTAATAAGTTGTTGCATAAGAATTCCTGTAGTAAATGAGATTTTGAAACTCAGTACTAGTTTAGTAATGGGCATTTGAAACCTTACAAAAACATTGTAATTAATTATTTATATAATTAAAGTATATTGAGATTTAATTATAATGTTTTGAGGCATCACTCAATTTTCACATCAACATTTTAATTTCATTTTCTTACCAATAACCGTCACATGCAGCAAGAATTCTCCAACAATTTAGTAATAAAATTATATCCAGAGTTGATTAGAATTTAAAATTTAAGGAAATAGCGGATTCGGAAAACATTAGTAAATAGGTATGTTGTCTCATTTGAAGACTCCCTTGGTCGAGCTTCTTCTTCATGCCGAATGCATTTTATGGCTCAAAGAGAATTCAATATATGTATAATGCACTAATGCTAGAATAATGACTACTCGCAAATCTGCACATATAATTTTTATTATATGCATTTGAATTACTAAACTGATAGCAACATACTCATCAAAGTATCATGAAACTATGTAACCTGCATTGCAATGCAGCATTGATTAGGTAGCACTCTAGCTTTAGCCATGGAATGCTGTAAAAAATTTGTAAGCTTTTATAATATTGCTTACTACAAAATAAATTGCAAATGTGTTTTCCAGCATAACAAAAATCATGAGATAGGAAAGATAAGAGCATGTAAAACGTAGATGCCTTTGATTATGCTAACGTGCTTGTTGATCAAGGTATCCATCTCCACTAATTAAAGTTTACTCTCTTTGTCATCATAAAATGTGTAAGTGTGCAGTTGTGAGCATGCCTAGTTTTTCTGAATAAGTGAGTAGTGAACACTAAAAAACGCCATAAACATAAGCTTTATATGCCTTCCGCAAAACAAAAAAATGTGATTCTGAAGATTATGAGGCCGTTCAAAAATACCATATAATTAATGCAGCAACTATATCATTAGAATTGGCAACGAAATACAATGTGTAATTTCTTAGCCACTTATTGTGGCTTTCTCAATGTGAGATTCTGAGCCTCCTTCATTTTGAAATCTGTTTTCCTTAATATACTTTCCCCACTAGTCAACAACTCCATTTTCATTAAAGAATCAGATTTTATTACCTAGCCACAATGGTTTACAGTGAGAAATTGTGAAAACATTGTAGGACTGTTAATACCGTTCCTGTCCAAGATGAAATACAACACAATAACCAGGACCTTCCAACCTGTAGGAATAGTTGTGCACGATTGTCGTCCAAACATTCATATAAGCATGGGCAACTTCATCACTTTTGTTAACCGGATTAAGAAGTAGGGATTTGGCAAACTGGTTTTCACACAATTGAGTATTACGAACAAAATTTTCATATAAGTCTCCTGTAAATTGGATGCTGATTGAGGTGTCAATTTTTGGTGCAAATACATTATCACGGGCATTTAAAAAATGATTCACAGCGATAACCGTAATCGACAAATGGGACCCTGGTTCTCCGGTTGACATTCTAGGCAAAATTTATACAGTTGTGACTGTTTCCATGAAACTCGTAACTCCAGCAGAAGCATACTCCTGGCCCATTGGTATGTCAAGCTCGTCGTAGTTATCAACCAGAATTAAACAATTCTTACCTCCAAAGTTTTACATCAGATGTGAGAGATCCTTCAGAGATTCTTTCTCCAAAGATTTTTTCTTTGCTTTGTCATGTGTTTTTGGCTTGAAGCTGTATAAACGCTTGGTTGCTTCTGAGAAGGTATCAAAGGTATTTAGTAAAAGTATTAAAAGAAGCATGTTTGACTTTTGAGTTTCATTTTGATTAAAAAGAAGCAAATGCTTTTTTATTATAGAGTAAAATGGGCGGAGTTAAATGTATGTATGAAAAGGAAAAATCAAGACGAGTAGTTTTAAATATTCTAAAGTATATTCGACGGATGTAGAACTTGAAAACTTCTTAGGAAGAAATTTAAAGTATTTTTGTGGTTATCTGAACTATAGTTTTAGGAAAATATAGCTAATCAGAGTTTTCTAACACAATCAACAACTGGCCGGTCAATAAAGGGAAATTAAATATAGTACAAACTCAAATACTTCAAGTAGTTTTATTTTATTACATATATATTTCGGATTTTAGCATTTAAAACTGAGAAACTTATTTTAAATTGTTTAATATGCTTGTTAATATTTATATTTTATTACAAAAACTGCGCATTATATTTTGATATATGTTAAAACAAATTTTGATTATATTGTATGCTGGTTTATGTTTGGATTTTATTTCAAAAACTCTAATACAAGTTTTAGGAAAATATTTATTACAAAGCCACACCAGATGAATAATGTCATACATACATACATATTAATTCTTCTATTTCCAATGCAGGTTATAGTTCATACATTTCTAAAAGCTAAAGTACGTAGTGAATTTTGCAAGGAAAACGGCAATCCAATTTAACATGTAATTTTATTGATTAGTCGAGTTCTGCATATTTTAGTACTTTTCCTTTACCAAAGCCGATGACTAGGTGTAGAACTCCGTTGTAAACTTGCGCTTTATTTGACTAAATGATGTATACAATCCGTCTTATGTCGTTGATAAGACGGGTTTTAACTTATATGTGATTAAACACAAAGATATTATGATGATAAGGTAAGGATTGAGGTGCTCATATCTACACAAAAACTATTGAGAGTGACAGATAATGAATACTGATAATGATGATAGGGCTAACAATAAGATGAAAGCTGGCGTAATCATAAAATTGGGTCGGACAAAACGTGTCCAAAGAGATTTAATAATTTAAGAGATGTCCAAAACTTAAAAAGATCTACCCATTAACAGTGGATTTTGAAAATTATGTAATTTATTTGCATATTTCATATTCTTGTATCTTCAAACTAACAGTACGATTGTAAAAATTAGCTACTCTGATGGTGAGTATTACACATTCGTATAACTTATTGAGAGGTTTTATTCATATTCTGTGAAGTTTAATATTGAAAAGTTGAATTGCTCACTTTGTCCCTTTCATACTTTGTTTGCTGACACTAGGAAATTTATCTTAATTAGGCATGTAGAATACACTTAAAAATATGCTTACACTTTGATTCATTTTAATACACCAGTAAGCAATGTTGTAAACGCTTTTTTATGCACATTGTATGTAGTACTACAGGACGGAGAAAGTTTTTGGCGGAGCGGAAAAATATGCTTTAAATGGATGCTGGTATGATTATATCCTCAGTTTGGAGGAGGGTGAAATTACGGGGATGAGAAGTAGGTAATAGTTCTTATAGCGTTACTTTTTTACTTTATGTCACTAGCAACCGTCAGTGTTCGAGCACTGCGCGCATATTTTTACTGCTGGGAATTAAAAAGGATTTCAAAGAGTTGATCTATTGCTTTGGAGCTTTTGATGGCTGTAGACAATATTTCCAAATTACTTGGCAGTACTCGGGCCAGGACTTCTTTACTCCTTTAAAGTATAATGATGGTTAACCCAGAGTTCTATATTTAGGCTTCCTGAATTTGTAAGAAAGAAGGATTACATGAGGTTAGAAGAGAAGTAAAGGCTGATAAACGATATAAAGTGGCTGTCATGAATAGTGTTGCCTAAGATCGCTTAAGAATTTTTTACATATGTTATAAAACCACTTTTTACAAATTAATTGCTATTATATTTTGTTAATATTTAAGGTATTATTCGAAGATGTGTAAGAACGCTTCGACAATCAGTAATTTTATATCAACAAGCAGGAATGGAATTCTAAAACTATTCGTTTTACTCTTAAAAACTACTTTATTCAAAATATTACTTTGCTTTAATATTACAGCAAACTCACTTGTGTACTTTCCATGCCTAAAATAAAATTTCTGAAAATATGTATTTACTTCCAGATGTCACACAAAACTTCAAGCTTTAAATTCGCTGAGCGACAATTTTATTCTGAATTTCCTGTCTCTGCGGAAACTTTATAAACTAATATAAAACAATGGATATTATTGCATTTCATTTCCTTAAAAGTAGTTTTTTCTTGAAGGTTACAAATTTTAATTTGCACGAGTGATAAAAATTACTTATAATACGTAGCATATTCCTAGTCCACGTTTTAATCTTATGACGAAATACTTGATGATTCTCTTTTATAATACACGTCACAGCAATACATTGTCCACATAACCACACAATAAATATCACCAATATGTTTCCACTCATTGTGGGTTTCTCAATGTGAGATTCCGAGGCAATTTTATTCTTAAATCTATTTTCCCTAATATACTTTCCCCACCAGTCAACAACTCCAGTTTCTTTAAATATTCTAATTCTCCTAACTAGCCACATTGGTGTATAGCCCTCACAAATAAAAACATTGTAGGTCTGATAATACCGTTCCTTTCCAAGATGAATGAAATCCTCCGACACATTTTCCATTCGTAGCTCATTAAGATATTCCGCACAGATAAAGCTTGGAACCACGAGAGCCGACTTGTTACAAATTTTTAAATGTTGCCACAACATGTGCTCTTCAGTCTTACGGTAGTAATCATGAATAATTGGCTCAGCCAGTTCCCCACCGTATTTACCAAGTGCTTTTTTTGTAAAGTTATTTGTTACGTTTTTCGCATACATTACAGCTTTTCTTAAAAGATCAGACTTATTTGGGTGTAGCGATGTTTTATTGAAAACCAAAGGATACATAAACTGATGAAGACCGTCACCAAAAGTTAAGTATGAACTGTCGGTTGATTGTTCAATAAGATACATCTCAGATACTAATTGAAAGTGTTTTGCTGAAGCAACATGTCCATTGTCTTGATGAAACCCTGCGAACACATTCTCTCCATAAACGCCAACCCACGCTCTTATTAATGACACTCTACCATACGCTGTATATCCCTTTTCGACAAGTTGTCCGAATTGTGTCAAGTGAACAGCTTTTCGGGGCAGAACCATGTTGTATACATTGTCATTCTTCCATGCATTACTTGTAACCGTAACAGAGAGAGCAAACATTGCTAAACAGAAACGAGTTGAGGACAGTCTTCTAACGATATAGGTGTCTTCATCCTGATTTAAGTATGCCCTCACAATGATCTCCACTTGATTTATAAAATCGTTTGATCGGCTTGCTTTCATTTGTTTTAAAACAAACACTAAAATAATGGAAGTTATCAAAATAAAGATCCAAACATAGTGATCAAAAACGTTAATTAGCTCCCAAAACGCTAATGATTCCGACTGGCTAGATCCACATCCAATAACCTGCAAGCTGCCCAAAGTATCAAGAGCCACAAAATCAAATCTTTGAAGTACATCTGCAGACTCTTGACGTAATTTTATTATTGTAATATCTTCATCTAGAGTCCATTCTGACAAAGTAATTTGATCTTCTCGTATTTTCTCATTGACGCAATAACCACGTTCTCTCAACCTGTAAGAATAGTTGTACAGGATTGTCGCCCATGCATTCATATAAGCATGAGCAATTTGATCACTATTGTTGACTTGGCTGAGTAGTAGGGATTTTGCAAACTGGTTCTTACACTTTTGAGTATTACGAAAAAAATTATCAAACGCGTTTCCTGTAAATCTAAAACTAAACGAGGTGCCAATGTTTGGGACTATCGCTTTGGTATGAGCATTCACAAAATCTGTTAGAGCGATAATATTAAGTGGCCAATAAATATCTGGTCGACATTCTAGGCAAACAACGTACAACTCTGAGAAAGGCCCTGAAACTCGTAAAATAAGCTGTTCCACATGCTTGCTTAATAGTGGCCTTGTAGACTGATAATTATCTGATAACGTGCGTTGAATCCATCTAAGCGTTGAATCGACGGAAACTATGGTACGCTTTGAAATAATTGTGATATGTATTGATGTAACTGTGGGGAATATATATATTTCAAATGCGTATAAGTCGTAGTTGTATCCAAATATTGTAGAATATGAGAGTGGACGGAAGGAATCATTGAGAATGTACTCCGGAAGGAATAGGGCGGCTTGAAGTTCACACAGCCAAGGTTTAGATTTCGTTGAGTACAACAGATAGTTGAAGCCATGCATACAATGGGTTTCCCATTTTAAATCTTCTCCTGTATCATAATCGCAAGGATTAAGGGTGATTAGCATTTCAGATGCGTTCCATTTAGAATTTCTGAAAAGCATCTGCTTGACCATTTTGTTCTTGCCCGGTTTTGATAGGATTCCTGTGGTAAGCACCCGAATTAGAACCGTGTATTCCAGATTCTCTGGAATGTCAAGCTCGTAATAGTTGTCAATCAAAATTAGGCAATTCTTGTTTCCAAGGTTAGATATGACATAGGACAGATCTCTCAGAGATTCTCGCTCCAAATGTTTTTTCATTACTTTGTCCTGGGGCATAGATTTGAATCTGTACAAACTTTTGGTTTCTTCTGAGAAGGTATTAAAGGGATTTGAGATTCCTGAGGTTTCAATTTCAGGTGAACTGTTTGGCCCTGTCAAATCTCTCATGGCATGGGCAGTAGAAAGCCTCCAAAATAAAATGCTAATCAGCAAGCTTCGATAATTTGAGCTAACGTGTTTTGAAAATATTTTTTGATTTTTTAGTTTCATTTTGATTGAGAAGAGACAGATGTTGCTAACTTGAATCCTTTTATATATATAAGTAAACAAAATAGGTGGAGTTAAATGTTTGTATGAAGAGTAGTGCTTAAATCGAGATGAGTAGTTTTAAGTATTTTGAAGTTTATTTATTGGATAGAGCAAAGACTTAACTTTGGAAATATATGAAACCTCCTTCGGATGAAATTTAAAGTATTTGCATGCTTATCTTACATGTAGATTTTGTATAAAAAAACAACTCTGCTAGCAAACAAAGGGAAATGCACTAATGTACTAGTTCAATTATTTTTACTTTTGTAATACAGACACAATTTGAATTTCAGCCTTACGAAAATGCAAAACTTATTTGAAATATTTTGTATGCTGATTTATGTTTATTTATCCCGTTAACTGATAGCAAACGCAGGGAAATGAATTAAAGTGCTCATATTAATTTTCGAAATACCAATATAAATCGAATTTCACCATCTAGAAGCACTTATTTGAAATATTTGGGTTTTAACACAAAACTTCCAACCAAAATTTAGGCAAAAGAATGCTAAGCCAGATAAAATGACTAAAGTCTTACACGTCTTACTTTTTCGTCAACTTCAACTGACAGGTTATACTTAATGCAGTACTAAAAGCTAAAATACATAGTGAATTTTGCATGGAAAACGACTATTCATTTTAACAAATGTAATTTTATTGATTGGTTTACGTCTGCATATTTTAGTATTTTTCCTTCACTAAAGCTGATGACGGGGTGTACAACTCAGTTATAAATTTGTACTTTATTTGATTAAATCATGTATGTATGCGATCAGTCTTATGTAGTTAAACTGACCTGTGGGTTTTGTCTTGTATAAGCAGTCAAGCACGAAGATGCATGACGATATGTGGGATAATTGAGGTGCTCATATCTGCAGGAAGATAGTATTGACAGTGATGGATAATGAACGATGATAGTGGTGAAAGGGCTAATAATAAGAGTGAAGCTGTCTTATTCAGCAAAATAACTCAAATGAAAATGAAAAAAATTTCTAGGAAAGAATAAACGGTACGTTTATTGAAGATCTAGCCATTACGAATGGATTCGTTAGCTTATGCAATTTTCTTCACATTTTGTATCGTTGTATCTTTTTAATGACAGCACAATTGCAAAAATAAGCCATTCTGATTGTTAGTATTATACATTCCCATAACTAACTGAGTACTTTAATTCACATTCAGTGCCATTTAGGATTAAGAGGATGCACGTTATGAGTCATAACTTATGACTTTCGCGTGGTGTATCCTTCATACTTTGTTTGCTATTGCTAGACAATTTTAACCTAAGCATGTATGTAAAAAACACTTTAAAATAGTCTTACACTTTGATTGATTTCAATCCAATAGTTTTCCACATCTCTGTGTTGTATGTAGGTACAAAGTATTCAGAATGTAGAAAGTGCACTTGAATGTTTCAATCAATGCTGCGCAGTTGAAAAAAATCTTGCAGAGGAATATGTTATAACTTAATTACGACTAGACTCTGTAATTTAATGCACCATAAAAAGGCTTTTTAACTGCTTCAGTATGCACGACAAAATGGCGAAATAAGCTCTGAAATATGCACGATAAAATCACTCACAATTTTTTTTCTCATCGACCAAATCAATTTTTCCTTCAAACATTGATATCTGCTGCTTCTTAAACAAAGTCAACTGCTTTAAAATGGAAGAATTAGTGCTTGAAGTGCCCAACAAAAGAGTTTATTTTTCAAAACTTACTTTGATTTATCATTTTACCAAAATCAAACCACGTCAAATCGAAGTCCAATAGAGTTGATATTCAATATAAAATAAAAACGCGTTGCTCTTGTATTTAAGCTTTTGGACAATATTTTAGAAATAGCTGGTGTTAACAGCAAGATGCCAACTTTCAGATGCTATCTAACAAGGTGAAGGTATAAAATTGATGATTTCAGAATGGCTGGAAATTTTGCATGTAACAAATATAATCCATCCTGAATGTGCAAAATTTCAAATCTCAACGCTCAACAGTTTTGGATCATTTGACTAACCAATGTTTTGATTTTTTGGTCTTGGGTCTAACATTGTTTATTTTTAAAAAATGCTCGTTTGGTTTCCAAAAATATGTATTTTTGTATGTACAACAGTGAATGTATGCAAATGCTTTGCTATTATATACGTATGCATATATTTACGCTAGCCGCATACCATACCAAGCAACTTGGTAAAGCAGAACAGCAAAAAACGCATTTTATACTACTGCACTCACGCTTGCCTAACATTCATGACCAGGGACCCAACAGTAAAAACTACAACATCTCAATACCTTACAACTGATTTTTGAGGGAAATGAGTTTCTGTGTGCATCTAAAAGGGCACAAAATTCAAGTCGTGGATCAGTGTTGTTTAATTATGGTTGACAACTACCACAAGCTTGATCATAGGTTTCTAGAGAGATTACCACTGGGACTATATCGAAACCAGATTATCCACACCAAAAAGAAGTCATCGCCTGGTTGCTTTTTGTAGCTTCTAAATGGAACGCAACCGAGAAGCCTTGATTATTATTGGGTGATAATATAGAAGTGGAAACCAATTGTCTGCATGGATACGAATATATACAGTACTCAATGAAATCCAAACCCTGGCATTGTGAAGTTCAAGTGGCTCTATTTGTTCCCGAATTCTTTACTAATATTACTTTGCCAAAAAAGTATCCTACCATATTTGTACATTTCTATGGATCCAATGTTTTTGAAATTCAAACATTCCCTACAGTGGTATAAACTCATATCACAATGATATCAAATAATACCGGAATTTCGGAAGACTTTACGCTAGTCTGGGCAAAAACTGTACGTACATTTTCTAAATATTCCCGTCTTATAAGGCCACTATTACATGTGCATGTGGAACTGCTTGTTCTACAAGTTTCAGGGACACGTTCAGAGCTGTACATATTTTGCAAATTATGTCAACCAGATACTTATTTGCCACTAAATGTTATCGCTCTGAAAGATTTTATGAACAAAGTATTGCTATGGTATGTGTCGCAAAAACTGTTCTCTTTCTATGGTGGATTGGGGAGCTTCTCACATCGCCTCCACAGTTGGCGCGCTGGAGAAACGAGAAAACCAC
>JAQIXX010003751.1:0-18445 GCA_034700605.1 Willowsia nigromaculata | reverse complement strand
CTTTCTCGCCAACATTTACAAGCTCTGTGGAGACAGGAGCTCCCACTTCCTTGGCTGAAGGGCCTATTACAGAAGCTAGGGTTTGAGAATTGATCTGAAAACACAAGAAAAACATGAAGGTATACAAGAATGGGAGATTATATAGGTCAAATATACTTACAAAATTATCGGAGTAAAAGGTGACCGGTTTGTCATAATTGCTCAAACTAATGGCGAGTGAAAAGTTTGTATGCTGTATTTTCCGGGTTATTGGCTTTTTTGTTGGGGACCTTGGTGGAGTGAGATGACTGTTTGTAATGTGCACAAAAGTCATAAATATGACCAATGGGATGAGTGCCTATAAGCAGTTTTAAATTAAAACTTTTAATTAGCATTAAAATGGTTGGTGGGGTTCATACAATAATTAGCCAATAAATCGTTTATACCACAGATAACAGCATAGCCCATTTCCTTGCACTGCAGATATACTTTTTGACCAGGAGAGCAGTTAACTGGCCACAAATATGACTTTTTACTTTTGGAGCTTTCTCGAACGTGTCTTGATCATCCTTCGTTGTCGTTTCATTTCGCTCTTCATCAACATCCGCTAGAGTTCCAACTCTACTTGTATCAATTCAAATTCCGGACTGGTGACTTATCATATTAATACAATATGTTGTACCTAAGTGTTAGGTATTCAGTTCCAGAGATTGAATAGCTTACCTCACAAAAACTTCATCCATCGTGGGCTGTGATAAGCCAACAGTATAAATTCCATGCTTTCCCTTTTGCCCCATCAGCTCACTGAACATTTTGAAGAGCGCTGTCGTAGTTGCTGTTTCATCTGGCAGCATGAGGAATACCTCATTAGCTTCCACGCGAGCGTCTTCCTTGAATGTAGCGTCTGGAATGTGCTTCCGAACCAGCTCGAGAATAGGCTCAGCAGCTGGATGACGTTTTGTTTCTAAATGTCGCTCTGAAGCCTCCTGAGTGCCTAGCTGGGATGCTGACGGTGACGCATTCGATGAATCATTGTTCGGAGGGCTCTGGGGGGCTCCAACTCCTTCATTCAATGTTAACTTCAATGTGTAACCAGTTCCATAGAATTTCTTGAGGTAAGAGGTTGATCCGCAGCACTGAATCTTCCCACCCGCCATGATTCCAATGCGATCTCCGAGGACATCAGCTTCTTCCATGAAATGAGTGGTGAGTAGAATGGTCCTTTCACCTCGAAGCTTCAGCAACAAGTCCCAAACATCCCTTCGAGCTTGAGGGTCCATTCCGCTAGTTGGTTCATCCAGCAAAATCACTTTAGTTCCCCCACTCAATGCCATTGCCAGACATAACTTTCTCTTTTGTCCTCCGGAAAGCTCTTTTGCAAAAGTTGATGCTTTATTTGAAATCCCCATTTTCTCTAATAAGGAATTGGCTTCTTCCTCAGCTTTTCCACGAGACATACCTCGAATCTGAAAAGACAAAGTGTTTTACACAAACCAATTCACAGAGTCAAATCCAATTATGTATGTTCAACTTAAAAATTCAATTACCATTCCGAAAAATCTTATCTGTTCCGCCACACGTAGATTCTCGAACAACATATTATGCTGAGAACAATATCCCATTCGATGTCTCGCCTTGTTCATATCTTGCCTGATATCGTTACCGTCGACTATTGCGGTTCCTGCAGTCGGCGCCTCGAAACCAGTCAGTATCGAGATGAGTGTCGTTTTTCCTGTAATTTTTTTTTAAATTTTAAAGCCTGAATATTTGTTGTTTGTAGGTAGGTAGGTTATCTAAATAGCCATTAGTTATCTAAATAGTTATCTCAATAGCCCTGGCCGCACCTGCACCATTGTGCCCCAGCAAAACGAAAATGTCTCCCTCAAACATTCTCAAACTGACCCCATCCACTGCTATCTTTCCATTTCCAAACCTTTTTCGAATGTCTTGGACATCCACTCCCACTCGGGCACCTACAGGATCCGGCTCAAAGCTTGTTGGGGTAACTGGAGAATCACTCACAGCTGCACTGCTGACTCCTTCCACAGAACCAGAAGTAGAATCTGGGAGTCTCACCTCAGGCGAAACAGTGCCTTGCCACTTTTCTTCTTTACACCTGAAAAGGTACCAAGGTCTTTTGATGCCAAACTGGGATGGTAGCACGCTGTCAAAGTAGAGGGCAAGTCCCATATAAACCAGTATGTCTGCAAGCAGCATCAGCATTAGTTCCAAATTTGTCACCTCAGATCCATTTGAACTGTCCAAACGTCTAGTCAATGTGAACCAATTGCTTGCAGAAGCCATATCAGATTCGTCGGAAACTAGCAAAATTGATGTTTTTAATCAGAAGTATTTACTCCTTAAGAATGATTGGATGAGCCTGTATCATTTTACCTGAGTTATATGCTGCACCTACATTACGGAACAGCTTCGCAAACGCCCAACCAGGATGTATTGACAACCCAATCGTAACTCCTCGAGATGGTGAAGGATTAAAGACGTCAATGAAACTGATTAGATCCCAAACCAGTATTGTAACTATTAGGGCGTGCATTGCTACAAAATATGCACAGTTTACATTTAATGCTACCGTAAAACCATATTTTCTAGTGCTTTAGTTTAAAAATTGAAGTACGTTTCTGGAAGAGAGAACAAACGAAGAATCCGAATGCCAGGGAGGCACATATGAACAGGAACATGATAACCCAAATGAGAGTCGGGTCAGTGTATTCCAATTCCACCGCTGCCAGTTTGAGAAACAAAGGAATGTAAGCGAAAACGGTGAGGAGAGTGATGACGAAGAGTTGAGGAGTGAGAAAATGGATCCACCATCCCAGCCATTGCATAGATTTTGAAATACCAGTCAATCGAAGAAGCTCCTATATGTACAAAATAATCTTTAGCCTGGAGAAAATTATTAAAGAGTTAATTTAGCTCCATTTTTATAGCTTACAGTTATTCCTGTCTGCTTCTCACCAACCACATTTTTGGTCATCGACGCAAATAGAACATAAAAAAACAACCCCCCACCATAATAAGTAGCAAATATGGCTAGTAAAAATCCATGGGACACCGATTTTTTTTGATATGATGGATATGAAAATGGCTGGAGTAATATCTGGTTTAAAGTTTAAAATTGGTACATAACATACAACAAATTATGCATGATTTTTGGAGGGTTTAGGCATATGATTAGGCATAATATTTTGACATGACGTGTCGAAGGCACCTACAGTTGTAGTCGGGTCTGTCCCTGTTAACTGCTTCACCAATGCTTTGTCGATGGACAACTGAAGTCCAACAAATCCAGACTCAACGTACCTCTTCACGTTATCTAATAAACCATGTGGACAATGTAATCAACATTTTGTAACATTTTTTGTTACATAAACTCGTTTGACTTCCGGTTTTTTATCACCTTCATTGGGACCGATCCTTGTGACATCATCCGATTGAAATCCAGTCCCCGAATCGGTAAGGTAGTCCATTTTATTCCTTGACTCTCTGTCGCCACGTCTGGGTAACAGTTTACCGGTACTTGGAAAACGCATAGAGCTTAGCTTGTTTTTGAGGTCATCACTCCACTCGAACGGACACATTCGAATTTTGTATGGAAGAGCACCATTACTGCTTCCAGGTGCCCGTAACTCCTGGAGTCCATCTGTGAAGACAACGGCAGCCCGAAAATTTCCATCAGAGTGCCAACCGTTCTTGTAGTTTTCCTCCAGCGTCTGTTCATCTTTGACTGGCAAAATCCCTATAAAATTATATGTTGTAGTTTTTTGGCAACTTGTCACTTCCGGTTTCAAGTTGCCCCTTTACGTTTCTTCTACTTACCCATTTTCCCATTAGCTGGACATACATACTCAGCCGCAAGCTTGATGACCTGAGATACCTCAGCATTGTTTGGAGTGTAGGCGATGAATGAGTTATCCTTGCACCAGAGCGCAGGCCAAATTAAATCCTGTGAATAAAATAATTGGCAATTAAAACTTTGAAACCACAGATCAATGTCAATGAATTATGATTTCATGGTAGACTTACAGATTCCCTCATGATATCAAATTTGGTCACAGGATTCACGCTGTCCTTGTCATCGTATGTCCGTGTGCCAATGACTATGTGTTTTGTGAGTTGTTTATAAAATAGAAGAATAATTATCTATACAGTTGTCGATTCAGTAGTTGCATGAAATTGAAGGGAAACTGAGATTAATAATATTTTCACAATTATCGCCAATTGTGATTATTGATATATTGCTTGTATTACAATTTTTATAATTTGGTTCTTACTAAATATACAAATGGCCAGATAAGCTCGACCAATGTGTTAAACCATTGGTTTCTTCGGAGGCGGAGATTCTTCCAACAGATAAGGCCAAGTTTACGAAGAGACATCTCTTCAACCTTTGCATATTATTTAAATGACGCCAGATGTTCGTATTTAAGTAGTTTTAATTGTCATGTTTGGGATGGAGTTTTTACTTGAGATAAAGCATTTCAAATTATTTATTTTTACGAACATTAATTATTTATTTTATAATTGCTTATCCATAGTAATGGAGTCATTCATGGTCACTAAATTTTCATTTCATTCTTGATCAAATTATTCACAACTAATCAATCATGACATTGAACCATACTATGTAGGTTACCTGACAATGAATAACTAATTTACTTAATTAACATCAAGCATAAATTCATTTCCTATTTGACATTTGTGATAAGTCAGATGTGGTATTTCCAGGATTTACAACTTTCTCTGCTCCACACAAAAATGAGAAAATAAATTCTAAATGGCTGAATGAGGTTGACGACATTTAAAAGTTGTCTTATTTCAAGCCATACTTATAGGACAAACAGATACATCTAGCTGAAGTCCATCTGAAATGACAAATCTGTAATCTGTACAATCAAATCCATGAGCCACTCACTTGACTCGCTGGACTCTAAACTTACGGAATGTAATGTATAATTATCTTCTGTGTGAGTTAATTGCTGATTTCTCTGATTGCAACGAACTGTCAAGTGCAAGTGGCAACTCAAAAGTTGAAAGTGAGAATTTAAGAATTTATAATTTGCTGTATTTAGTTCAGAAAGTAACTTTTTATACCAATCCTCTTGAAGACCTTCACATTGATTGGCTACCTACTTGATTGCTTTGGACTGACCGTTGACAGGTTGACAGTTAAGTATTCACTTGGAAGGTGTGAAGTGTGAAGCAAGGTTCTAATTGAATTACAAAACCAACCATCCAAAAATTTTAGCCTTTAAAATATTTTTTAATTCAAAATAATTGACCATCTTGTCTCCCTCATCCATTTTCTTACAGATGGCAGAAGAGGTTCCATTATCGTCAGTGAGGGATATTCCGGAAGACGGTGAAAGTTCAGGATTCAACATTATTGGAATAGTTCATCAGCCGAGCTCTCCATCAAACCAAACAGGGGACTCTTCCCCCGAGGAAATTTGCGTGTTAATCAACGGCACCACGGAAACTCTGAAGTTGAAGGAAGGCGACTTTCTTTTCTTCACAGAAGTCACACAAACTGCCCCGGAGGAAATCTCGGATAGTACAAGGGGAGAAACCGTTACCAACGGAACTACAAATGAAACCACAGCTTCCACCAGCACCAGTATTCCAAAGGAATCTATACTCGTCATCAGAAAAACCTCTGACAACGAAAGGTCCTACTTGATCCTCCCCCTCCCCTGCACCTCAGAGTCACCTGAGTCACCTCAACCAACACCAACCACCCCAGTGAAGCCGCCTGAAATCAAGAGTATTGCCTCCACAATCTCTACTCCATCCCCACGTCATGCTGCAGGCGTCATCACATCTGAATCAACATCAACGCTCCCTCCATCGAACGAAACTCCTGTCCAAATGAATCCTCCAATTATGTTCCACTTCACTTTCCAGCAGTACATCTTATCCATTGACGGTATCGAGGCCATCTTGGATCTGGCTCTTCAGGATTATAAATCTGGAAACTATATCACTGCCAAAGATCGCTGCATGCAGCTTCTTAACCAGCAGCCTCGAAACAGTCGACTTCTCCTTCTTCTTTCCGCCATCTACTACAAAACTGGACAGCTAGACAAATCAGAGCATTACAGCAAACTGGCTATTCACTCCAATCCTGGAATGCCTGAAGGATACTCCAATCTCGCCAACTGTTTGAGGTCCAAGGGTATGATCCAACAAGCTTTAGAAAGTTACCGTCATGCCCTTAAATTAAAGCCGACCTTCATCGATGGCTACTTGAATCTCGCGTACTGTTTGGAAGAAGCTGGGGAGCTGAGCCAAGCCGCTGACGCCTACTCCATGGCAATTCAATACGATCCTGACCTGTATGAAGTTCGTAACGATTTGGGAAACGTGCTCAGATCAATGGGGAGATTGGAAGATGCTCGAAAATGCTATATGGGGTCAATTGAGACGAGGACAGATTTCGGGATTGCTTGGGGAAATCTCGGCTGTGTGTACAGCGACATGGGAGATTTATGGCTGGCGATTCATCATCTCGAGAAGGCAACTTCTCTCCAGCCAACCCTTATCAATGCTTACGTCAATCTTGGGAATGTGTTAAAAGGAGGGAATATGTTTGACAAGGCGATGGTATGTTTTATGCGGGCCCTCCATTTAAATCCACTGATGGCTGAAATCCAAGCGAGCTTGAAGGAGATTGACGTAGACACTTGGAGAAGGGACTTGCATATCAAACAGTTTTCAAGTTTAATTCAACTCTCACCGGAGAAAGACTCCCCGGAAGTACGCTTAGCGCTGGCTCAATGCTTGATGGAGAAAGGGTTATTGGAGGATGCGCAAAAGCATGTGGAAGAAGCTCTTAGGTTGGACCCTTCCCATAAAGGGGCTTTGGAGAAGTTGGAGGAAGTAAAAGCAAGTTTTCGTGAAAGTGAATTTCAGATCCTGACCCCGGATTAAATGCCGAGGAATATCAAAAGTTACATGGGCTCTCACTTGTATATTATGTATGTATTACTGATGTAAATACTTGTTGAATTGTATGATGTATTCCTTATAGGTATGTATTCAAATGGGTTATAAAATTGTCCACTTTTCACTAATTTGAATCTAGTTAAGATTTGTAGATCTCAAAACTATTTTGTAAGTTGGTTCTATCGCTTAGTTACTGTTAAATTCTTATTAATTTCTTTTATAATTTTAAAAATAAAGTTTACTGTACGCTAATTCCTAGGATAGTACCAACAAAGCTTACCAATGTAAAAAAGCTTGCAGCGGATTTTATGCACTTTTGTAGTTATAAATGATGCCTCAGTTAATTTTTACAGTGTAACGTTTGTATTTATTTAATAGCACTATCTTTTTAAAATTAACATACCCAAATAAAAAGACTTTTAAACACAATTGCATTCAAATAATTTAACATAAATAACCAAATCCTTGACTCATTCTTGCCTTAACTATTGACATGTAACTATAACCATACTTTTTACTTTAGTTCATGGCATGCAGCGATTTTCTACTAGTTGTGAAAACAAACATACAACTTAATTGGCTACGTATTTATTGCATAATTTTGTATTTTTTGGTTTGTGTCACCAGCATATAAGCTGTAAGTCAGGATCATTTTTGACTGAGAGCAATTTATCTCTATAATTTCATCACAAAATACTAATTCTTTGAGAAACCACTAATTACACGAAATGTTCACAGTTCGATGTAATTTTTAATAAATAAGATAACGACAATTGATTACTAAGTATAACATGATCACGCCAGTTTAAAGCACTTGTAAATTTGTGACACATTTAGCGAGATGCACGAAGCGTTGATTGAAAATTTGTTTCTTTGTTGTCACGCAATTGAAAGGGCTTCCAAATATAAGTGATTTATTTATTGAACCATTTCCAAAGGCAAGAGACAACTTCCAGCTCTGTAAGAGCTTCTTTCGAACTAGAAGCACGTATGCACTTTCACACTTCTAGTTTTTCAGTACATGACAGTCGCTTTTGCATGTACAAGAAATCATCTTTTAGCTCACTAAAAAATGAATGCACAATCAGTATCATAAATACGGCTACCACTGCACCAACACACATCACAGCTATTACAAAGCCAGGTCCACCGTAAGATTTTAAACCTGAGGAAAATACGTCTAATACGAAAAGTATAATGCGGGCTACTAACATAATGTAGTTTAAAATTAGCCACACTTTTAGAAAGCGCAAAGCTTGTAAAGGGTCCGTTTCCTGTGTAAAATATGAGAAACAAACGTAATTAGCAAAATTTCATATGGAAATATATTCTTATATGAGGGATGTTTCCTTACGATCTTCACAGATTTCAAAAGATTCAAGGCAAGCCAAATATTTAGAACAAAATATCCACATGAGCCAATTACTGTAAATATCAATACAGGTAGTCCTACAAGAAACAAAATTTGTCAAATAAAGTAATTGTGCAAATATTTCCTGTTTTTAATGTATTTACCCTTTTCAATGAGTGCATCTGGAGACAACGCCACTCTCACGATAAGAACCAGGAGCATGGAAATTAGTAAAACCTTAAATGATTCAAAAATTGGGTAAACACCTATCACTCCATAAACTCATGTTGCAATTAAAGTGCGTATGATTTCAAATGCAACTTGTTACCAAACTTATGTATGCCACATATCGTGCTGAAGTCCTCCACTTTAAATTTGCCATTTTAAAACTGGAGACACTCTTGATTCTCGCCTTCTGAAAAAGTTTTTTGCAGCTTGATTCTGAATTTTGCTAATTCTTCGGTTTCCTTTTAAAATATCGAAAATTGCAAATTTCTTGACTAATCATATTGCACTATCGAGTTGTTAGTCTTCGTCACGTACAACTATAGCTGCATAGTCAACTGAAAAGCGATGGACTCAATTGAATTTGGACTTAAGCATTGCGAAGATAAATACTTCTGACAAAGTCATTGTGAAACGAGAATCCACACTCTACCACATGTAAATTTATTAAAATAATGATAAAAAATAGGTGCTACTACTCATCTGAGCTCATGAGCAAATTTTGTAGTATGACAGGTACAACTTTAATGCAAAAAAATACCTGACCTATGGTACCTGTCTCTTGTGAGCCTATTTTTTGCCCGGGTTTTAGCACGTCCGCAGTCCACAGTGCAAATTTTTATATGAGATGGTCTTTCGATGCAGACTACAAAGAAGATTAATGCATACTTAGCCAATCCAAAAACCATTTGGTTTTAAACCCGAGTTTTTTCCTGTATTTAAACCAATTATGTTGTACTTGTACATCTTCTTTCTTGATAGGTGGAATGTTGAATGCAATAAATGCAAACATTTGTTGGCTTCCTTTACTTTCCATTGTGCAAAAATTACGCGTTAAAACCCATGTACTTTTACACTATGTAGCGTTATCACCAAGTTTACACTCATTTTCATGATAATTAATTCATTACTTCATTTACCGTGACCGTGTGTATGAAATATTAGATAGGATTAGGCCTGTAATATGAACAGCCGGAGAAGTTAGTGGGCTATAAGAACAAAAACGGCATAAATTAAGTGTTTTTCTGTAGAAATTGTAGTACAAGAAAATCAAATGCTCGTCACATCCCAAATCCTCATGTTTTCATGAAAAACTGGTGTAAGGCAGAACACTTGCGAATTGCAAATCTACATGGAATAAACCTACCATAAGTAAACTGACTTATAGGCAGGCTTATATGCAGCTTGGGTGAATTCATGCTTCAATTGAAAACTTGTTCTTGCCCTCTAAAAGTATTAATGTCAATTTACTAAAAAATAGGTAAGTTCTAAAGAATAGGATAAAAAGTAATGGTCTTAAATACCCCACTTGTAAACAAAGAAACTGGTTTTCTGGGCGCACGTGTATTACATATTGTATCGCAATATTCGCAATATTTTGTCTAGGCGAATGGTGACCCGTAACATATTCTTATCATATACACGCATAATTTTAGAATCTCAATTTTTTCCATTCAGGTAACTTTTCAATGATATTCATTTATTCTTTTGGAGACTGCAACTGCCGAGCCAAAAGATTGTGATGTGACATATTATTGTGTGATCAATTTATAACATTATCATTTTATCATAGTCATTAATGTATACAAGGCTGATGTCACTGTGCTGTCATCCGCACATTCTTGCAAAAATCTTACACACAAGACTGTATTTACAATTAGCAATTTAAACAACTCATGCATAATATATATTGTCAGAATACGAATACCTAAGTAAGTATTAGAGAAGTAAAGGGTCATATCAGCTTTTAATGGAGAGTGGGCCCAAGCCATGTAGTAAAATATCATATACCATTCGAAAGCCCGTCTCAAGCTCTACAACTTTGTCATAGGGCACAAGTCTCTAAAACCTTGCGGTTTGGAGTTATGGCTCAACAAAACTACGAATTTAACATGGGCGTATATGGGAGAAAAAACCGGGAGCTCTGATTGATTTTATGTGCAAAAGAGATATTGCAAAAAATCTTGACATTTTTGTTTGGAAACGCGTTATTACTCGTAAAAAAGCTTAATTATTCATATATGAATAAATTATTACTATATTTGATGGACAATATTCATGTAGTCAGAATTCGAAAAAATCCTAGTTTTTCTCCCATTTACCCCCATGCTAAATTCGTAGTTTCGTTGAGCCATAGCTCCAAACCGCAAGGTTTTCGAGACTTGTGCCCTTTGACAAAGTTGTAGATCTTGAGACGGGCTTTCGAGCGGTATATGACTTTTTACTACATCGCTTGGGCCCACTCTCCATTAAAAGCTGATATGGTCCTTTTGGAAATTATTGTGAAATATTCTGCTTGATACAAATCTTAAAGCTGTGTAATCTCATTGTGAAGCCAAGAAGTGCGATACCCATGTCATGTTGCAACTTTGGTGATAGAATTCACAAATGGTTCGCTTAGCTCATATAAGCAGTCCAATTGTCGAACCTGCTGTCCAGCGATGGAGAGTTGGATTCCTTAAAATTATAACTTTCAAGATTTTAATTTGTAGAATTTTGCTGGTATAATTTCAGAAAAGCTCTCGTCTTTCCCACTGAAGTTTGTTGGATAATCGAAAAGATACAGAAGATTGAAGATACGCGTAAAAAGCAAAGGTGGAAAAGTGAAAAGATTCCAAAACCGGAAGTTAGTCATAAAAAGTATTGTTTTTTACCGTCTCCATGTCCAACTCCAACTTCCATGTTCGACTGGTAAAGGAGGACTCAACTGGTCAAAACCTAAAGATGGCCAGAGAAATGAGTTGTTAGAGGGATGCTCGAAAGAGTGCAGATATACGTTTCTCCCACTCCCATCCAAAATCTCGAGAGCATTTTGGATTCCCGATTTGAACAAAATCTAAAAAAACAACTGCCGGTTCAAAACTAAGTGATGTCAAATCCAGCCCTAAAGATTGTCTCAATTACGTCGACAAGGACAAGTCCCTGTCTGCTTTCCTCTCAACTGGAACGATTCAACACATCCAAAAATGCTGTTTCCACCGCAGACGCTCCTTTCGTTCTAATTCCCCGGGTGGTTGTATCCAATTCCAAAAAACTTTAAAATATCCTGTAGAATTTCCCTTTTCATGTATGCCGCATCTTTGTCGGGTCCCTCTGGGCCAAATTTCAGCAAATAAAATAAAATAACGCCAGCATGTGACTGCCCTCATCTCAATTCGCCCCAAAAAATCACAGGGACCTGGGATGTCCCCGAATTTTAGTAAGATGTGCAGGCTCCTCTGTGATAAAACCTCCAGCTCCATTTTTAGATTCAACCACTAGTGCCATGGTCGCATAAGCTCGGGAAAGCCGTTGGTATGTCTCTATGGTCAAGTTGGACTGGGTGGAGATAATTTCTTGCCATGGAATATTCCGAAGGCATTCTGAGACCATTTCCATGGCTGAGTTGGGTCCACGGGGCAATGCAGACGCTGCGCCATGAATTTTGCTGAAGCTAAAGGATATTTGTCGATGAAATACAGGGCAGGTATAAAAGGTCTTAGGTCTTAGGATTACCAACTTTTTATTATTATTTTATGTTCACAATTTTTTCAACCAAATCATAACAGGAAGACTGCACAATCCATCCATAGCCTGAGAAGGCACATAGACACTCAAATACAAGCAGTCCTCTGAAATGTCCACTCCCGATGGTGGAGTACCAAGTGGATTGGAGTACCCAACTGAGGACACCAATTCGGGAGCCTGGTTGCATTCAGAATACCCCAAGGTTGGGGAGGTTGATTGTAAGGAGCCTGTAGGAATTGCATATGGAATGCACACACGTTTTTATGCGTTTCTAAAAGAGAAGCGATCATGTAACGTTATGCAGGGCTACAAGACAGGCATTTTCCTCTTTTCCAGATATGAAAACTAGCAAGAATGGCAGAACGACAAAATCTGGATTTCTTCGAAAAAGTAGCATATTATATGTATTTTGTAAAATGAAAAAAAACATGAGTTACAGTTTGTATTGCAAACTGCAATTATGCAAATAAAATTAAACTGTGATTCAATTATTTTCGTTGCGCTTTAAAATAGTATGATAAAATAATTTAGTTTTAAAAACAAAAATTCATTGTTTTAATGGGCTCAAGTTATCAGCTTCGATTAGCATAAAATTAACAGAAAAGGTTTGAGGGATTATATGGCTCAAATCGCAATTTTTCTTGTCATTATATATTTAACAAAAATGATCAGATCAAACCATCAGATTTGTAAGTGACAATTGTCCATAATTATCATACCTTGCTAATCTTCATGGCTTCTTAGAATTTGCGTTTGAACTTATTTATGCTATAGTAGTTGGCTGCTGAGTAATTGGACTGACCGAAGGTACATGAAATATGTAGGTACATGACAAAGTACTCGAGGAGAAGGTCCTTCGTCACTTGGTGGAGATTATAAGCTCCGTCCACTTTTGGGGTCAATGCCAGCTCAAAATTATCCCAGTTTTGGTTCATTATCAGTTTATCTGATAAGACGCCAGAGCAGTGGTGCACACCTCTCACAGGTGGAATGTTCGGATCCTGATGTAGTTCTTTGAACAGTTCAAGGCACTGATCAAAACTTGAAATGTCAGATTGCTTAGTAACCACTGTTGCTCCAGATACAATCATTTCTTCAATTTGCTCTTTTGCCTTTTCATTTGGCGGTGATCTTCCGACAAGAACTAAGGTCTTTGCTCCGTTCTTTGCCATCCATTTTGCGACAGCCATTCCTATTGCTCCCATTCCACCGGTTATCACGTAGGCGCTTCGTTCATTGAACATGATTTGCTTTGCTGTTCCACTTTCTCCACTTTCCTTGTCCAACTTAGGCATTTCCACGATGAACTTGCCAATTTGTTTTGCCTTCTACAAGAATGAAAGCGCACCCACTATTGTTGAAGCGGTATACCGTATGGCAAGGGTTGGATTGTGCCTCCCACCAGAAAACTTATCAACAGCAGCATTATATCTGTGAACACTTGCTTCTCAAGGGTCATCACATCTACAACATGGTAGTTCACATCAGTCCTTCTCTCTCTGACTTGCTCCACACTCCAAATGTCCAATTTACTTATTTCCACCAAGTAGTCGCCAGCCTTGCAGCAGTCTAACGAAGCCTCCTTAAAACCAGGTCCGGTGACACAATTCAAAACCATGTCAACTCCATGGCCTCCAGTAATATCTTGTATTTTCTTGGAATAGTCCAATGTCCTTGAATTGAAGACATGTTGAACCCCAAGAGATGTGATAGTCCCTTCATTCCAATTACAGCCAAATACAGGATCGCCGACCTTCCACTTGGTCATATTTCCTCCAACTGCGCTCACAACCCCCGAAAACTTCAGTCCAATCGTCTTTTCTCCTTCAAAGTACTTCACCTGAATCTCCTCCTGCTTCTCCTGTAAATCAGCGGAATCTATTTCTTCCTTTGGAATGCATTTCAGATCTTTCATAATTTTTGACTTGGGTAACTCAATTTGAAGTTTCATCATACTTTTGTTTCCAAAAGTATTAGTAAAGATTTCTCGTAAAGACCATGTTCCATCTTCCATGTAAAGATTGCTCTTTTACTTTTCATGGCTAAAGGTCGTTTTAATACTTGATCCATGGCGCTCTCGATTAACGAGTTAAGTTGTTAAGTTAGATAATGGTGTAGAATCAAAAGTATGGAACGTTTCTGAATCGAAATTTAACTAAAGAATATGAAAAGTCAATGAGAACAAGGAAGTTATCATCATAATCAAGGAAAATTATGGAATGTAGTTTCTCAGCCAATTAAAATCTCTATATGCTCAGTCCGCTAATTTAAATTACCTAGCAAAAATTACGCGTGTGCTAATGTTAGCATAGCTTCCCCATGCACACACATACACAAATAATTAGTTAATATATTATGCAATAGCGACTTGTGTCTTCAACTACCAACTTGTTTCTTTCGATTCCTTGTTATTAAGTGCCAGGTTTTGTTATATGGATTCCTCCTAGGTTAATTAGTTGAAGATCCAGAAAAGCACATCTATTCTTGCTCTAGTCCGTATTATATTATCTTGGTAGATTTTATATAGTCAAATGCGTCAAATGCGTCAAATGCGTGTATTTTGGGTTTTCCATTACATGAAAGTAGTAAATACGTACTCGATTGAAAACGTCAATGCGAAAAAGTATCTGTTTTGTTCTAATTTGTTAATAAGCATTGAAACAAAAAGAATTTTCCCTTCCTCCCCCGTGGGTTTATAAGGTAAGGTGGACCATGGATGAAATTTGCGCTGGCAAGCGTGACTCCAAAAAAGAAAACGATTTTTGTTCTGGATCATCCACGACTTAGCGTAAGATAACGTATTGATAAAACTCATTAAAAGTAATACGCATGTTTATTGGAGAAAAAATGCAAAAAGTAGTGGTTTACTTGCTCTGCGCTGAAACCAATTAATTACTGATGGAAATAAAGAGCATGCAAAAACTATACCAATTTCTTTGGGTGACGATGATAGCAATGAAAGATCATACTAAATTGAATAGTAGCTTTAGTTTAGGTTTTAGAGTCAGAAAAGTCATTTGGGTTGAAAAGCAAAAACTTTTCATTAGCCGTACTTTGCGCAGGGTAAATGGCTTGCAGTTATGGAACTTGGAGTCAAAGTCAAATAATGAATTTATTAATACTACTGCACATCCTTTTATTGAATCTGATTCTGAAGCTGTATATTTATTACAATGTTAGGAGAGATGCAAGCAAAACTACACTTAAACCGAATGCACTAACAAGTTTTGTTAATTTTCCTTTTCTTTGTAATTCTCCGGTGCTGTTGTGATCTGATAAGGTTGGGATTGTGGGAACATTGGCAGCTTGGCATTGGCACCATTTCAAGCAAACCTTTGTTTAAGCGTAACTGGTTCTGTTGAGTTCATTGTAAATTTGATTATGAGTTCGTCGTGGCAATTAAAAATTTATAAATGTGGAAATTTTTAAACTGCAATTCTCAGTTGGAAGGAAGGAAAACTTAATAATATTTATATATTTTTGATTCCCTATTAATAGAACAATGATGAATGAGAATCACTTTATGTAGCACAAAGTCGAATAAACAGCTCACATCACACCAATCGACCAAAAAATGAGACGACCAACTAGACTGGAAAAAAACATTTGACTAGAGGCAGACATCACGATTTTCGATCATATTAAATTAACAACTAGCTGATAGTAGTTCAGTTTAAAGAGCAAATGCAATGTATTTTTTTCTCAATTTTAGTGTTAAGCAACATATTCGGTCATTTTAAATTGATTTAGAAAAAAATATCGGATACTGAACTCTTATCATTTTGCCTAATGCTTCCCAAAAATTACATCCTAAAAAAATTAATTTGGCGTGCTCACTGACTTACCAGTACACGTGATTGAACTGATGGACTAGACCTGAAATTCCCTACTTAATTGGTTGAGTGATCATGGGAAAGCCACCTGAGTAGGAATATAATTGCTATACAAATTAAGCAAAAACATTGTGATGATGCATTAGTGACTTACTCAAAAACTGGCAACTTCTTCGTTCACATATTTTCAAGTTTTATTTGCTAACACGTATTTAAGTCATAATTACATATTGCCCAGTAAAAACGTACATTAAATTAAAAGGCAGTAAATTGCTTTTCTTTGAGAGTCCTGATCAGCGCAATTTTTTCATTGGAGTTTCACAGTTTCATCATCAGCAATAGAAATAGATTTACATGCTTTCATTTCTCACTGTCATATCAATTATGAAATAATAACGTAATGGAAAACGCCTTATCTCCTCACGATCGAATCAAACTATGTGAAGAATTTTTTACTACCTACTAATAGTAGATATTTCTTGCTGTTTCAGGAAAAAATGATGCATAGCATGAGTTTGGAGGTTAAGTATATCAACCCCATTGGTTGATTAAGGTTGCACAAAAGTACTGCTCTTAATCAAGGATATTATTTTGGCATGCATGATATTTTGAGCCACTGTAGTCAATGTTCTAGTTCTGATAAACCTGTTTGGAAATGTTAAATTTTAAACATAGTAAGAGCACTCAGTCCACATCTATTGAAATGTATTCTAAAATGACAACCAAAATTGGCGACTTGGTAACTTCACAGAGTTCCAATCCTTGGGTTTCCTAAAAATATCGCATTTAAAATTTTAGAGTGGCATAGACTCAAAAACTTACATTTTAAATTATTGCTCTATCAAGTTTAGCTTAGCATTTGGGAACGACAAAAAATGACAAACGAACAGACTGGACGCACAAACGTGCTAAAAATGTTCTTCAGAACTACTGGAGCATTGTTTCTTGGTATAAATATATTTAAATGTGAAGCAGCTTCCAGCACTGACCTGTTGATGGAAGAAGAGGAAGGTTGACTGCTGAACTAGAATGGAACTATTCTCCATGTTGTTTGGTGGAGGCATACTAATGTCTCCAAGCAATACCACTGTCACCTTGCTTAAAAACACAATTAAGCTTTTAATTGACATTCCCTTCTACATTTTCATCATTATCACCAGCGTATTTCAGTCTCTCCTAAGTTTAGCTCGCCCTAGAAAGCGATTGGACTCTAAGGACAAAATTCTTGTGACGGGTGCAGCATCCGGAATTGGTCAACATGCTGTCTACAGGCTTGCAACATTATTTCCCGAGGCGGTTTTCATTCTCTGGGATATCAACGAAAAGGCGTTGGAGGAAACTGCGGCAAAATGTCGACAGGAATGTGGGGCTCATTCAGTTCACACATTTGTGGTAGACCTGTCCAGGAGGGAGGAAGTGGTCAAAAATGCAGCTCTAGTTCGACAAGCAGTTGGAAAGGTCACCCTCCTCTGGAATAACGCAGGAATAACTACTTACTCCACATTCCTGGAGGGGGACCCAGAGCTGGAAGAAAAGATTTTAAAAGTGAATCTGCTATCATACATGTGGACGATTCGTGAATTTCTCCCAGATATGGTGGAGGAGGGCAAAGGGCATCTGGTCACTACTTGCTCTGCACTTTCATTTTATAGATGGAGTCACCTAAGCAGCTACATAGCTTCAAAATATGGACTGCGAGGATTTATGGACACACTCAAACTAGAAATAAGTCAACATCCAAAGAAACCAGATATAAAATTTTCCACATTTTACCCAGCCTTTGTGAACACTCCAATGACACATGGGGCAACTTGGGAACCACGATACGAGTTTGCTGGAATGGTTCCAATGGAATTGGAACAGGTTGCGGATGAATTTGTGGACGGGATTCTAAGGGCGAAAGAAGATGTCAGGATTCCGTGGCACCTCATGGGGGCTTGTGATGTATTGTATAGGTGGGCATGTCATGATTTGTTCATTAGCCAAAGTTTTCAAAAATATATCGAAGGAATTGAACAAGCAATGAATTTTTTTTCTTCAAATTACAGGTTGCTTCCATCCAAGTGCTTCGAGTACTGGGACAAGAATGCATACCGGAATATTAAGATATCGAAATTGCCCGGCTTGACGGGGATGAAAATGCAGAAAGCTTCATTAAACAATACAGACTTTATGGACATGAAATCTGCTTCACTCATCATGAATAGATGCGAAGGAAAACGTGAAGGAAGTGGGTGATCCAGACAATATTGAATCGCAAGTGAAGTGCAAAAATTATACGATACGACTAAATAAGATTTTCAATATTTGCAAATTGTTAATAGCAAAAGTCCAAATTTTTAAGTAAATTTTATTAATTTGAGACAAAGTGGCTCAACTATTTTAGCAATGAATCATAACTTTGATTGCTCCACCAGTTCCAGATTTAGCCACCTCGAAAGCTTCCACGGTATTTTCCAGTGTGAAGTTATGAGTAATGAGCTCCTTTACGTTAACACTGCCGGAAGCCACCATTGCTAGAGCTTTTGGATAGCTGAAGAACAAAGAATGCAAAAGTAAATAAATGCTCACACTCAACCTTTACATG
>JAQIXX010003750.1:0-18445 GCA_034700605.1 Willowsia nigromaculata | reverse complement strand
CCAGCAAGTTGAAAATGTTTCCGAGTCCAAGCAAAACGTTCGCTTCTTGAGAGCCAGGTTCCGCGTTGTGAATCGACGTGTAGATGAGAACAAGAGCGGTGGGCATTTGGCAGATGAGAAATACGATGACTACCACAATGAGAATAATTGTGATTCGGTTTTCTTGTCGCATTGTCTACATCGCAGATGCAATTCAAATAAAAACAAAATTATAAATTTTCATACACATTGTTTCAAAATACTTGCGTCTGGAATAGAGCTAATTTGGTTAATAATTAAAATATCGTCATGAAAGAATGTGGGAACTGTTCTCATTCCAATTTAGCTTTCATTAGTTCATAATGTTTGGGAATTCATAGCCTGTCTGTTTCATTGCTTCTTGATTTAATGAATAAAAACATGTTTATTATTTCATTTTTGATTATTTATCATATATATTTTTTCCGGTTTGTGAGAAATAACGATACAGCTACATTATTCATTATTTGAAAAGGGTGGGAAATTATCAGTTGGAAAATGAACATTGTAAATATTTATCTAGGTATTGGCAACTTACTTCACACTACACAGTTTATGTTGCAATATATAAACATAAATTTACGATATCTTTAAGTATTCTGTATTCTCATTCATCTTTAGAGAAGGTTAAGTCATATGCATATGATAGTAATATGATACAAAATAATGTACCTAATCTATTGATGGTAAATAATTTCTGAGGAGCCTATAATTAATGACATGCCACAAGGATATTTGCTGGTATCCCTAATACGATGACGGATCATGATTGAATGGGTTTGTCGGTATGAATGAGCCACATGAGCCACAGCGAGGAAACCATAAATATTACTGATATCAAGTTGTTGTGTGGGTGTGGAATTATCAATACTATTACCATGCCTCCGTATTTTCCACACATTTGGTAAGCAATATGTTACATAAATAGGCATGTTTGGAATGCACGAAAAAACTTGAGAAAAATATTTCAGCGTAAGCACTATGAAAATCCACACAAGTGCCACAATTATAATTATTACCAGGTTCATTGTTTACACTTTGTCCTAGATTACTTATTACTTTCGCAGTGTTTATAAGCATTACTTCAAGTTTCTGTATTTCATAACTAAGGATTTATAGTAGAAAATGTCATAGGTCAATGGAACCTTCTGTAAGATAAATTTGCCTGGATCCAACATATGGTGAAAAGTTTCACTAAAATAAGAAACTAAAACAAAAAGCTTGTTCTTGACTGAAACTAACATTTTTAAAATAAGTTTTAATGCTTGTCGTTTTGTTAAATAATTTTGTTGCTAAGAAATCAAAAAATGTTCAGGGGAATTAATATATCTAATATCAAAGCTGACAATAGATTTCACGCGGCGAGAAAAGTGAAAGTTATACTAGTTTATAATGAAAACATTCTATGCTCCCGTTGATCCCGCTGTGCACTATATAGAACTAGTAGACTTTGATCATGAGGATTTCTCCGAATCTTTTCAATTTTATTATTTACATGTGTAGGCGTCACTGTCATGAGTGTTATGTTCCCAGAACTGGAGATATATACGTACATGTCATAAGATGACATCAGAAATGCTATTTATATATGAAAGCTGAAAACTTTGGCTTCAGCTAGGATTACACTAAACTTTATCTATAGACTTTTCCCAGGCTTATTTATTAGTACAATTTAGTTCACTTGTTCATTATTACCTGTAATTGTCGCACACTGGACATTTGTTGATTTGTCATATCCTTTCGTGCAATACGGGAGTTACGAACCGCTTGAATGAGGAAGAAGTTAAATATAGCCAGAATGACAACAGGGAGAAGAACAAAGAAAATGGATGTGAACCAGTGGTATATCAAGCGGTATGTCTCGTTCATTCCAAAATCGGTAAATTCCAGCGTGTAAATCTAAAATAGAACATTAAGTTTAGATTAAAATGAAAAATTACCTATGTACTCTCAGCGAAACCCTACTATTTACTAACTCGTTTGAATCTTTGAGAGGCTGTTGTTATTCGCCAACAAGGAAATCATGCTTAAATATTACCAATACTTTTACTTTGTGTATAAGGCAGTAGGAAACCATAAAAATACTGAGAAGAGGTAGTAAACGCCCACATGCACTTCAAACCCCATATTTGAACTCCATATATCAGATAATGGTGCAAGACATTAAAATTATTAGATGTTATAAGTGATTCATGCAAAAGCGTTTTCAGAATACAAGCCTTCGTAAAAGATATATATTTGCAGATTAAATTGATTAATGGTATCTATTCATCTTTTATATTATTTTTGGCCGTTGACGTATTTGGTGATAAAGAAAGCAGATAAGAACTGGGATTTTCTCCAGTACAAATGTCTAACCGTTTCATTGAAGGATCCAGTTTGATTTGATACTACAGCAGCTCTCCATTCAAAAGGTGTGGTTGAAGTAACCGCAAAACAGAGTAGGTACACTGCGATTGCTACCCGAATCGCGCGCTCCTCTGTACAATAAATCTGCAAATTGAAGATCCACCACTAAAATGAAACTTAAAATTAACTCCGTTTTCTACACAACCACATAACATTCCAACATACATTGCTCCTTATCCTGCTTTATGTTTCAAGTTGAAACGAAGTGTTGCCCTAGAGACAATCAATTTTCAATGGAAATTCAAAATCTTTACGGTATCACAGTACAGAAACGTGTATCTCCGTGATTGTGATCTCTATACCTATTTTAATATCGGATTTTGTATTTATAACAAACATAACTTTGCAGAAATTTGTAATTAGGATTGCCTACTTGACAGAGTAATTAGAAAATTTAGACAAATTACAATTTTATTGTGGATTGCTGTTTTTTTCTTTATCTTCGATCACATATTTTTCCTTCCAATCATCCATTCAAGCATCTCACTCAATCCATAACCCATAATAGTATACGTCAAAGAATTTATAATATTCATTTTTACCTTTCCACGCATTGGATGACAGACGGCAATATAACGCTCTATTGTAAATGAAACGGTCAACCACACTGACGTCGAGCCTGAGAAAATACAAAAAATATAGCATTCAGTAAAAGAAATGTTAGAATTGATTAGTATTGATAGACAGGCTATTGGCTATCAAACATAATTTCAGATAAGCCCACCCATCGTAATGTTTGTATATTTTTCATCATCAACATTGTTTTATTTTTCTGTTTGATTATATTGTCTTCTCAGGATGTTTTTACAAGTCTCTGAGGCCATCAGATACATACCATAAAGTTGTTTATGGAAACAAATTCCCGTCGGGGATTCAACCGCAGATTATTTTAACTGCATGTGTATAGTTACCACGGAAGTGGCTTAAGATAAAATATGACGAAACGAGAAAACGTTCGAAACGGAAGTGTTGATACCAAGAAGCCATATACAGAACTTGTGCTTGTCAGAATGTGGTTTTGGCTGTTCTGCAAGAGACAACATTCAACCGAAAGTGATTGGGATCGGACCTCACTTATCATACCTACATAGTATATTTGTTCCGCATTCTAAAAGAAAAAAAATAATGCACGCATGGAAGTTCTGAAGTTACTATCTTCTTTAGACGTCACAAAATTGCATTCCAAATTCAAGTCAGAACAACTCGAAGGTTTCTTGTTTCCTTCAAAATGAGATTTTCATTGTTATATTATTCAAATCACGACACGTACATATCTGCGTGCTTCTCCAACTCTATCTGTCACATTCATTTACCAACACCACAGAAAGCAATTTCCAAGAAATCCTAAAATCGTATCTGTCAACTCACAATCACAAATCATTTACGTGTCATACAATAGTCCAATCTCGATAACTTTCCAGGTTACTTAAGAATGCACTTTGTAGTTATTTATTTGCTCGTCGCATATAGCCCCAACATTACATTATATTCCGAGTCCATATCTTATCGCATGCAATATACCGAAATAACATGTTAAATATGTAACCTCTAGTGAATTTTTCTTTTACTCAAGCAAAAAAGATGGAAATACACATGAGCATGACTTTTATTAGCATACAGTTAGAACGTATCTGGTATAAAATTGTACTCCCATTTACAAACTCTCTGTGACTCTCTGTGCATAATAAAACTTACTCACACGAAAAGTATTCATCTGTTACAGGGGAAATGGCGATGTATTGCATTTCTATACGTGGAGGTTTCCAAAGTTTGAATTGGATGTTATATTTTAACTATTGTGCATTGATAACACTGGTAGCTAAAATGAGCTTTCATGGAATTGTTGTGGTTTTTGGTTTTTTATTAAAAAATATTACAAATTACAAACCGTCTTGCTCATTGTATTTCTCCTGCCGCTATATATATTGATTTATAATCACTAGTAGACTGCAAAACTTTTTCGCAACCTCCTCATGGAGAAACAAATCTCCTACAAATAGAGTGAAAGTACAACACTTTCACTGACAACATCTGCTCACGTATTCTTCATACACACATACTACTCTTTTACAGAGTAGGTAAGTACACTTGGTGAAATATAACTGAGTTCACAGACATTATATGCACCAGTAAACTTCGTCAATGTCGACATGCATTGTAATTGTTACAATGATTTGCATCATAGCTTTCCTTCATAACCCTTTATAGCAATATAGACTGAAATTTATTTTATGTCCGTGGTACTACCACTTTTTCAAGGTAATATAAGGTTTCTATACGTGTTCAATTTTCAATATGCTTAAGTTCACTTCAATGGAAAGGACTCAAGTCTAGTACGAAGCTGCCACTTTCTCTATCTCTGCTTTCATTTTGCAAAAAGGAAACGAAAATCAGTATTCCTCGCACACATCAATTTCTTCGACTCATATTACACAGGAAATCTCATGCAAATTATGTATATTCCACCCACATGCGTGAAAATGCTCATTTTCATTCCATATGCATAATTTTCATTCATAGTCTCTTTCTCCTCCATCCATCCACACGTCTGCCTTTCGGGTATGCTTAATGTTAGATGTTCGTCGACCCCATACAATTTACCTAATACTCATTTCTACTTTAAAAGTTCTCTTTAAACCCCCATTTCTTGTTTATCGTGCACTATAGTATAATGGGGCGTGTTCGCAGTGTAAAATGTACAAAAGTACATAACTTTCCATTTATTTGTAGCTTTCACCCGTTAAACCACTAGCTACAAGTGAACTGGAGTCGGCAGATGTTTAAGTTACGCCTACTGTATTTTCCAGCTTGGTCATTAGGTATGTACTTTTTGACATATTAGTCAATCATAGAAGTTCACGGACCATGCCATAAAGACGGCCATTCAACTCGTTTCTGACTCAAAGAGAACATTTGTGACATCGACCCACTAAAGTACCTGGTCTTTCAAAATTTTCTTTCTCCAGTTTCAAAACTGAAAAGTTGCAATTGAAACATTTTTTGATTTCACTATTTGATAATACTGCCGGTATATCTAAGAAGTATTCGAGAGATGCTAATGTGAAATTAGAATAACTTAATGAGAACTCCTTCCACTTCATTAATCAACCTTCTTGTAAAAATTTTTTCTTAAAAATCCACAAACCTGTAATTAATCAAAGTCATGAAACCTGTTTTTTCATCGATTTGAGTGTCAGATTGAGAATATTTTTGTTACAAAGTCAGATCGGTTATGTGTACATATTTTTATTTAATGTTTGTATCATGAATCATGTATGTATTTCTATATTGCCAATAATTTTTGATGCCTAAAAGCAGAAGCAGAAGTTTCTCCGTAATTTTTCTTCCCATTTTCTCCTGCCTTTTCACTTACAATCTGTATGTATGCTGTATGTATGTAAGTGACAGCTAGCTTTTTTTAAATGGAAATGGAAGTTTAATAGCAAATAGGCAAATATCTATTTAGTATTTTTATGCTTTTATTTTTCATTGATTAATGAAATAGTGGGATTGCAATAATGAAGTAGGTGAGACAACCAATTTAATTATTTTTCATAGCCTTTAGCCAAATGAAAGTTGAAAATAAGAAAGACTAACAGCACAAAACATTTGGATCAAGTAAAATACACCCTGTATCAAAAAAATACTTTCTGAAATTAGAATGTGGGGCTCCAAAATGATTAAACCAAAAAGATTAGCCCACATTGGCAAAATGTTCGTATCAACAACCAACCAGGATTAATACGGCAGTTAGATTTATTTCTTACAAATCATGTTCTTACATGATATCCTGTCAATACACATCTTCATAACTTTTGTGATTTATGAAGCCGATTCAGTAGAATCCGGTTTATGTATCTTTCTTGTAGGCAGTTATTATCAGCTTTTTCCTGAATTTACAGAAGGGCTTGTAGTAATAGTGTACAACATTTCATTTAATTCAAAGTATCAACATGAAGCTCAACAACTTTAATCTAGTAGATGGTGAAAAGTTTTAATACCAAATGTGATGGAGCAAAGGCCTACGTCAAATAATTAATCTTTGTCTTGTTTCAAGAAAATTAATTGAATTGGTTTGTGTTATCAATAGTTGTGTTCTTGGTTCAGATTGCACTTACTAGAAGCATCCGTTATCCAGAGTCCAAAAGGCGTATAAAACCAATAAAACCAGATAGTGTTCACACTCGGATAGTGCCTCCACGACATGGAAAATGAGAAGAGAAGGAATATGAGATCAGACACTGCAAGGGCAGTCAAATATCTGAAAAGTCAAAAACAAGTAAAACCATTATAAATACAAACTCTATAAAGAGAATCAATGGGAGTGCGTTTTTAGTAGACATGCCATTCTTCCTGGCCCTTGGCCAACCAAAACACTCATTCAGAGACATATTTCCGTTATCTTTCGTTTATTTTAGTACTCATTCCAGTTTTAAAAACACGGCATAGCATCATTTTAGCTCTCGGCACAATTAGTAGTATTTGTACATCAAATTACAGCATTTACCTCAGTATACATAGTTAATGCGTAGTACATTTAGAAATGAACTGAACCTACTTCCTCGCTGGAAAACAGCCGGAGGTTATTTCCCTTTGTAAAACACGAAAACTACAAGGGTGACATACGATACGAGGACTTGTCACTTGCTGTTGCTTCTATGAGTTTTCACTGTTGTAAATACCTAAAAAAATTCTCCGTAGATTGTCCTTTTATTGCAGTTCAGTGCCTCAAAATTTTCAGACCAAATAAATGTTATAATGCAACTTTTAGTGAATCTGACTTTTACCATTTGACCTTAATTCATAATTCACCAGTTGAATTTAGCTAATCAAAATCAAGCCAATTGCCAATTCAACAAACGATTTTATTTTTCATAGTTCACTTTATTTAGTATTTATAAAAGATCAATTTGTCACACAAAGTTGCCAATGTAAATCGTCTACTCAGACAAAGTTGATACATGCCAAAGTATTCAAAGCCGGATGTCGAGTGAAAATGGTAGCAAGCAGCAGCATTTGACATTACTGGTACTTGCAAGGGTAAACCGGAATACAGTAACTCTGTGCACACGGGTCAACTTTCTCCGTCTACATTTCCATACACCTATTCCGTTCAGATTACCTCAAGTAAAACAAAGGTGGAGAAAGCTTGTATGTAGATATTAGTTTGGAGAAAAAGTCTTTGGGTTTTAAGTGGAATACAGGTATGTTTTATGCTAGGTCATGTATGTATGTATGATAAGGGTAATGATTGTGCATTTTAACACAAAGTGCCTCAAAGCAACATTTTACTGAAATGAAACTCCATTAAGCAGGCTCTTCCTACTTATACAATGAAGTACATCTGCACACACCAACAAAGTTGAAACTTGTCCTTCCTTTCGCCATAATGCCTGCTTATGCTAACGACAATGGAATGGTGGGTTTGTTCTATTTGGAAATTTGTTCCTTGGTTCATCTCGTTTCGACTGCTTCTTTTAAAATTCAATTTGAATTCATGCACATTGTTATTATTATAGTACTTTGCCCCCCACGGAGAACACATACTCAAGCAACCGAACTTTGCCACGAAGTGCTTCCCCAGTTTTCATTCCCTTTCATAAACTAATATTATGGCATATTATTTGAGGATGTAAGCCGAGTTGTACGTCGTAGTCTAAAGGAATGAATAGATATCGCCACTGGAAATGATACACAGTGCGCACATTGAGCGAGGTCTTAAAACAGCTCTGCTATTTTATATCCTCGACAAAGAAACTAGCAGAAAGTTATACATAACTTTGCAGCCTTTGTTAAAGTGACATAAATAAACGTATTGTTGACAAGACTTGCTTGTAGAACAGTCGCATTTTCCTGGAATGGAATATGATTACACTTGTATATAGTCCTTTAAAATAGAATCACAATACTAAGGCGGGGTTTTCGTGCACTTGTCAAGTTTCGAATTCTTCATGTTTACCCCGGAAGGTTTTTCCATAAATGGGGTGTTAGCCATTCTGTAATTTACTTTATTACTATACTCAATCTCCTTTATTGGAGAAACACTGCCTATAAAACAACAACTGTACTGTATCTATCTGCAGGGTTATTTTTCATAAGCTATTATTGCACATAACGACATCCTACCTTTTTTAAGTACAAAAAAGTTTGAACATTGTATCCTACTTTCTTAAACAAGTAAGATCTGGATCTATTTATGCTAATTGAATGAGGGAAAACCATCCCCAAGCTTTAGACATTGCATTAGGCAAGACGTAGACACTGTAAGAATGACACAATGGAGCTCGCTATTTGAAATGATGGTTAAGTAGATGTGATTTGAACAGAATTTTTCTACCAGTATTGTGAGCTACATATACCACGTACGCTTCTACAAATGCCTCCAGAAAATCGTTAAAAGTTTCAATCTAGTTTTATATATTTTAGGACTTTTTAACCACAAAATATTGCTTTTATAATTACTGGTTTAGCCAAAATATATGGATATGGGATACCTGCACATGCAAGTAAGTTGATAGCCCAATCGCCGAATCTTCCACTAACCAAGTCTCATCAACTTCTAAGATCTTCTTGACCTCATCCTCATTTTTCTAACATTTTCAAAAGCAAAATGTCAAGTTGTTTAATAGTTCGTTTTTCCTCATTCCTGGAAGCAGTTGAATCGATTTATTTGTGTGTTCAAAATGCCTTACCTTTCTACCAAAATGCACATGGCGGAGCATATTATTATACGCAATAATAATAATAGCACGAATCATTTTAAAAACTTTTGCGTTCCTCCAACTTTTACCTTCATTAATCACCATTAATTTGGCTGTTATAGCTGAACTTCTAAGACCCACTCGAACTCTGAATGCACAGACTTTAGACTTTCACCAAATGATTCTGCTTTCGTTAATCGGATTTTTAGATCCATTTGGAACAGTAGAGAAAGCCCCTATATTCTGCGTAACTTACGTTTCACCAGAATAACTCCATTTAGGTACATTGGACACACTCATGTGTAAAGTAAGCAAGGACCAAGGATACATTGGATAATATGATGACGTCTTGAAGTCCCAGAGAAAAAGAATGGGGAAATCGGATTAAAGAAGTATTCCCCAGCCACCATCACCATACATCATATCCCATCATCAATAAAAACCAAATCCACAACAGTTCGCTAAAAGAGGTCGGGTTCTGGAATCCCCTATGGAATTCCTGTTTACGTTTTCTCCATGTCTTTCACATCCATGTATCTTTGTTTCTGCTATCGCACGACACGTCTCAAAATTCCAGGAACATCAGCAAAACTACTTGTTTCTCTATAATATTATTAAATTTTACCAGTAACATCTACTTTCACCCCCTGTTAATATTCTTTCCCCGTCAAGTTGTGACCAAGTTGGAGGTTGACTTTGCTGTCACGTGTAAGCCCTTACCTTTCTCGAGCATTTTTTCAGTATTCAGAGATAATAATAGAGTATTTTAATGTGCTCTGGTAAACTACCTACACACATTTCTCCAGGTTTATTTACCGCTCCCATTACGGACCATGATGGACCAGTATAATAGCACAGTTTTGAAAACACATTTATCAGTACCTCTTCTTTTATTTGTGCTCTGTGTTGCCCTAAATAAATGAACTGAAGGAAAGCACGCTAGAAAAAATGTTGTTGAAACGACGTGGGTGCGTGCATACAATGGCGTTTTCAGTAGTTCCATTTGATATGATTTCATACCATCTACTTCCTAACCTTTGCTATTTACTAGCAAAAAAGAAGTTAAGACTACAGTGGTTTAAGTTAGATACGGATATCTGTGTGTAAATAAAACAAGCAAAAGGGTCGTAAACGAAAGGGTCTACGACTTTATTCCTTCCCAGAAGCTTACCATTAGAGAAAATGTACTGATTACGTATATCAATGTATCAATGCCATTTTTCTGTGGAATAATGGGAAATACAATGGCACATGATATTATTACTCCGTATTCTTTTACCGTAAATGGAGAAACTAAAGATGCTCGGATTTTTTATATAGCAGACCACGCTCACATTTTTAGGGAAGGAAGAGAAGCTGCAACAGGGAATGAGTTTGTGTAAAATGTGGATGCGGAAGAAGAGAGGAAAAAATGATGGAGAAAAAAGTGTACAACTAGATGTTGTTCAACTTTTGTCTGTACAACGGTAGGGTTTCACGGTTTCTAGTCGTTATTTAGTCTATGTGCAGGTGTAGAGTTTCATAATGCCCACATACAGGCTCCAAGCAAAGAAATAGCCATTTTTTGTTTCAGTTTGTTTATATATTATTGAGAAAATGGCCGTGTAGTGGTGGTGGTGAGCATAATGAATCTATGTAGTCGTATCACTTTTTTCCTAACGAGATGTCTATACCCCTTTTGCTGTGCTACCGTGAGTGAACTGAGCAGAGATGCAACTTCTGCTACGGTCATAAAATAGCTCTTCGCAAGATCATTCCATTTTATGTAGTAGATTAATAGCTAAAACCTAAAACGCAGAATGGAAACCTTGTTTTGTACAATTTTATGGACCTTTCTTGGGAGATTTCTGCCTTGAATGCAATTATTCATGGTACCTCATTATCGCAAAAATTGTATGGCTCTTTGTAATGCTCCCAGTCACAGTTGCTTTTTGTAGATAAACTTTCCTAATTGGATTGCATATAGGCATAATGCATTGGTGTTTGATGACTGCAAACAGTAGAATGTAAGACAAAGTTTTATATGGTGTGCTCCTTGTCAAGAGTCAACTAGTCCACAATTTGATGATGAAAAGCCTGTGCAAAATTTTACTGCAAAATGTTGTACGAGTGATGGAAGAAAGTATGCGAGAGTAGATTATCCGAATCTAGAAACAAAGCAGGTGGAAAGGGATTCCATCTTGTTGCAGAAAATCGACGCTTGATTGACAATGCACGACTTTGCGACGGATTTGTGAGTCTGACATGATGTGAATGACTTGAATCGTTAACTTTCGAAGTATTCGAAGTGTGTCGCCATTATAAAGACTTTGAGGAACTGATGACATTGTTCGTTTTATGTATCCTGCACTCACGCCTTTATAGTTGCCAGAAAAAAATGACACAGACACAACATTCATCAAGCAATAGTAACAAGTTGTAGTTCTTTAAGTTTAGTTGATGAAAGCAATTGCTACGACTTCCTTCAATGGAAGCTTCTGTTGTCTGTCACACAAAAGCAGTCAAATGTCTGTCAAACTTTGATTGAAAGCATTAGTTCATTCATTCATTATTTGGATGCATTTGTGATGATCTTAGCATATTTACTTTAAGGTGCTATACAGATCACAGTTACCTACGTTATCAAAAGCTTTGCTGTTTGAAATAACACTTTACTTTCATAATTGAAATAAACTGCATTACTCAAGGCCATTTTCCACTGCAAACCCATATAATAGCACCATTCATATTTATTTAATTTTGTAAGGGGATAGATGCAAATCTTAATCTTACATACCTATATCGTAGAGCTTGTGAATCTCATTATCTCCATATAATTCTAAAAATTTCCAGCTAGTTTGTGTCTGTTTTTATGAATGCTTAATATAAAGTGATATACGAGATTGCAAATTCAGAAAATTACTGCAACATGTAATAATTTTTAACTTTAAATTTACTTGCAGAAAATTACATTACAGTAAAGTGCTTCACTTACAAACAAACACTACTTTTTTACATACATAATATACGTTATTTATTTTTGAAAATGTATATCCTTTACAAAGAAAAGAAGCAGTCACAAAAAAAAAATGGCAAACAATGGTTTTCGTTGTATTTCGCTGCTAGTGAAAACCACGCTACCTTCTGTAAAAGCAAGATAAGCAAAACTACTGGTGCTGAAATGCCATATATCATTAAAATGAATGGAGATCTGTTTTCTCTTGAGGGATATTACATAAGATACCATATTACAAAATCTAACTTAAGCATCACATATTTTACTACGAAACACAAATGCCATGATATTTTACGGAGATATATTGCAAACAATGAAGACTGATAAAGCTTATATTAACAAGATATATATTATTATGCTTTAAAAATGTACATTTTATTCAAGAGAAGAATCACCAACAGAGGCTGACCATAGTCAACGGTCATACATATGACCATGGCCTTGTGTTGCATCCTTCGAGACTGGCGTCTCGCTTGATGAAAAATGGTATGAAAAATGTTTGAAAGTCATTCTTTTGGTTCAAGTCTGTATTCCGCAGTAAAGACGCAAAGGAAACCAAACGGATTTTCCGGAGTTTGACTACTTTTGTAGACTATTGAAATAAAAGCAATAAATCAGTAGTTATTAACGTTCTGCATTTTCCCTGTATAAATATTTTCACTTCTCTGATGCCAAAATAGAAATCATATCAACGAGAGCTGATGACGGAAATCTTCAAATTGGAATGATAATATCGAATCGACGGTTGAAGTGTGCTCTTGACCTTGTGGAAAAAATTTGTTATTGAACTGGAGCATTAAGTTAGAATCCCAAATTTCAAACAAGGATAACTGTTAGTTTTTTATTTGGGAAATGTACTACAGAAAGATTTGGTCATTTCTGTTACTTTGTCATTTTCATGCTACCAACTACTACATTTGCTTTTCTGTTGGTATCTGCAATCTGCATAGCAGACTTTCATATTTTGAGATGAAAACGCACTTATCAGCAAGTATCACACGCACTGGCATACTATGAAAACTTGATGGTCTATTTTTGCAATACAGATGGCAGAGGAAACAGAAGCTAAATTTTCGAGAAAGCATCACGGCCAAATAATATGCAAACAACCTAAGATTCCCGTTTTTCTTCACTTGTTAATAATAAAAAATGACATAATTTTGATTCAAATTCAAATACATACAGCATGAAAAAGAAACAGAGATGAACTGGTCCATGTTTTTTCTCGCAGTAAAAATCGTTTTATAAACTCATATGAGACCACATCTGCATATTTGTGCTTATTATAAATTTCATACTCATTACTAGTACCACAGACATTCTTGAAAAATGATAATGAAGTCATGTCATTCATGTTTCTGCCTTGTTTCGTATACTGTTGAATATGACGCATTTTATGTGGAAGGCCTGCACAGGAAAACTTTGGTACATAGTACATAAGGAATAACTTAATATATATCAAGCGTGTACGCTTAAAAGCACTAAATTTCAATAGGATGGCATAAAGGAATTTTGGATCTTCATTCCGGTTGCCAAAAATAAATATTTTGTGTGCTCCATGATAGCACTTGTCTCTTTTTCTTGCTAACCCACTCTAGTGTTCCAGCTCTTTGCGCTTACTCGTCTAGTCCTCCATAATTAAATTTGCATTTTCACTCGTATCATATATTTATGATGTCAGTCAGTCAGTCGGAAAAATAATCATATGAAATGAATATAATATGGTGATAGTAAAACTATACTGATGATGATATTGCCCGAAGCTCTCCGCTTCCTCTCCTCTCGATCCTTTCTCACAACCAATATTAGTCATCATCATGGCCAACTTACTCCTCACGTACACGAATTTGAATAGGTATTTCAGAGCATGGTGAAAACCTTGTGATTGTGATATAGCCAAAAATGTTATGTAGGGATAGCCAATGTCGAAATTCGAATTTTCTTGACAAAAAGGCCGACTGATGTTTGAATGCGTATTGTAAAAGAGAACAAAAAAGAAAATGGTTTGTACTTACACATTAGTTGAAGATCGCATGGGTCTTCTGGTTAAAATGTAAATGGTGACAGCGTTGCCCATCACTCCTATGATGACCACAATAGGGACGAGCACATGCTGAACCCAGAAGCGACATGAGTCTCGGAAAGCAAAGTCCCAAGTGGCAGCAACTTCACTGCCTCCTCCCCAGTCCACACCAGAGTCATCAGGTAGCATTCCACTGCCACTTCCTTCGAACGCATCGTCAGTGAAGCCTGGCCAGTATGAATCGTTAAAGTTGTGGGGGAAATTGCTGTTGTGACTGTTAGTATTGAAATGGTCCAGTGCTCTGCCCCCATTTTTGTTGAGAATACTGTCTCCACTCATATGTGAAGTATGATGACTAGAGGGGTTCAGCACGTAGGATGAGTTCGAGTCTGAAGAATCTTCTAACCAGCTTGACGCACTCATTTTTATGCCTTTATGTGCTTTCCAACTTTGTTATATTAAAAAATCGCTCCACAATACCCTGTTGTTGATATAAAGGATTTGAAATGTCAGCACCACACGTCTCCTTGTTTGCAATGGTTGATAAGCACAAACAGAGAAAATGAAAAATTTAGCCCCTGAAGCCGCACCAAAACTTTTTCCACTTTTGAATATTGAAATCGATTCAACTGTTAGTAGTGTCAACACTATTTCTTGGAAATCGATATTGTACAGTAACGGTAACTTTACACCACTGGAACCATCAAGTATTGTATTACTAGTTGGTAATATGTAAAATCCAACTATGTTTATACAAGTTCATTGCTTAAAGGATTGACAAGGAGAAGATTGATAATGATATCGACAAACTTGGCGAAAACAAAATTCATTCGATAGACTTTATAGTTTTTTATGTTCGTTAGGCTGGCATTCAACAAAGTTTTATGATGATTTTTTATGTGGATATAAGGAAACATGTATTCCGTTTCGTGGTTGGATCCATCTGTCCCAAGAGTTTTTAAACAACCTGCTTGAGAAGATCAACTTTTTTTCTGCTGCCTGCTTTACTACGGTTTTAGTGTCCCAAAGTAATTTTTCACTTGAAGTTGAAAATATTTAAATTCAGGGAGATCATGAATGGGTCGTTTACGCGTAGTCAAATGTGAACATTAAGTCAGTGTCATTCCACAAGAGAGAATGTGTTTTTACTGCGAAAAGAACAAACGTAGTCAACAAGAGTGAAACTACTGGTTCGCTTTTTCGTGAAAAATTTTCTCCTCCTTTAGCAGCTGTCATCTTCCTACTTCCTCTTCTTTTCTCTTTTCTCTCCCGTAGGAATCGTGAAGTTATGGGAATGCGGGCCACCGATATTACAAGATGCCAATGTCTACACGTTGCGTTTTGTGTTGCATGCAGGAAACGTACCCTGTTTCTGTGATCAAAGCCGGCTCGTTGCTTTTCTCCTTAGACGTAGATATGCATGCTAACTTTTTCGTTTGGAGAAAGCACGGTTTTAATAGTCATCACGATACGCTTACTTTATTACACTATACGACAGAGCACGTGAAGGCAGCTTAAACCAATTTGACGACACGACACAGCTAGCTTAGACTTTCACTTAGTTTGTTTTTGGGGCACAATTGACTACAGGGAACTCTCCGTCAGGAAGCACGGAGCACAGAATTTTCACTTTTGTTCTTGTCCAAATAGAAGTAACCTTGTTTAAGTGATGATAAAGAGTCCACGCTCTTTAGACGGCTGCTCACAATGAAATAACAGCATGTCCATTGAAACTATCAAAAGAAAAGACAAAAAAGGTTGACTCCGGGGTTACCCTTGAATGTGATGTACACGAGGGGACACACATTTATCCTTCGGTTTGCTTTGCACCATGTTTCGTATGTGTTTAATAATGTTTCTCTAATTCCTTGTGTATACGTCATGTATTCAATGCTATGCTAAATGCTTCATGTACCTTAATATATCTATAAATACAATGCGACTATAAATAGTCACGTTTGGAATTAAGTGAATATTGCAAGGTACTAGTACTCAAAGTGTAATGATGTAAAAAGCATTTGAAGCTTAATTGAGTCCCGGGAAACACACAGGCGAAAGTTGAAAATTTAGAGCATTCAGGATTTACAATGAAGTGACCTAATGATTCTACTCTGAATGGCCTTGCAAAATCTTGGTGGCACGTGCCTTTAGGATAATACGCTCCAACAATCTGCAGAAACGGGTAGATAAACGGAGTTTTCCTTTGCTTTCTAGGTGATTCTACAAACACTAATGTCAGAGTGTTACCTTGGAATTCCCATTTTATGTAATTTCAATGAAATGAAAGGTAACAAACAGTTACAGAAAAAAACATTGCATAAAGTGTTGAGGGTTCCACCGCCCACAACATTTCCTTTTCTTTTGAGACTTACATTAAAGTGGTAGTGTTATGCAACTTTACTTAATTCGTTAGTAAATTGACTACGAAATTAAATTTTTGATACTTCATTGAATTGAATAATGTACTAGCGTCACCTAATTTGCATAGCATAAATATGTGTCCCGAGACTAACATGTATGTGAACTTTCACTGAAACACTGAGCTCCTAGCAATTCAATTTTTTATGAGTAAGTGCAAATACGACAATAATAGCATTCATTGTTGAGCTGAAATGGAGGTTAAAAGGTTTATTACCAAAAGTAGTTAATAGTTTTTCATGGCCCTCTTCAATTTTTTGCGATTTGCACAGGTGACAAGATTCCCACTCCTCGTATCCTTATTGGACTGATCCAGGCTTAAACTCGAGTCGGTCACCTAAAAACAATGTAAATTAAAAAGTCTTAATAGCAGTTGTACAGCTGTCATGTAAATTGCAAAATATTATCGTTTTATCGATCCATGCTTTCACTTTGCCAATGTTTTAAGCATGTCATTCATATTATGTATGTTAAAATACCATGATGAAATCAATATGAGCTTTCACAAAATTAAAAAATTCTAATGTCTTTCTTTTACGGTTGAAATACATCAACTTCTCCAACTGACAAAAACATTAGACTCTCAGTGACAATGAATCAACACTAAAAGCTCAAACGTCTAAAAACTGGATTCAGTGAATGGTTTTTTCATTGAAATGGTCTATAAAGTTTGTTATTGTTGAAGCGGGTCGTGAGTGGATATATTATTGAATTTAAGTGCTATTTTAATGCTCGTAATATGATGCATAGTTCCTTATATTACATTTTTATTACATAACTGCCTATCAACGTTTCGACAACTCCCTCCTCCTTATTCAGTCCCAAAATTGTGGGTTATTCCACACTTCTCTGGTTATTCTGGTGAGACTTTTTGGCAGTAAACTCCAGTTCTAGTAGACGTGTATCATGCAACATTACTCCAAACAGAAAATTATCTAATGCATGAAAATCTCATTATGATGCATAAATGGTTTAGCAAAAGTAGAAGTACGTACTTGATTCAGGTATTTGCTTTTCTTGAATGCGATGTAAGCACGTATAACGTATTTCATGGTAACACTTCATATTTTTAAGCCACAAGGACAAAAGAAGACACATCCATTAGATGAATTTTAGGATAAGCATGCTACACCCCGTTTCCTCTCACTTTCACTTGAAACATGCCATGAGAGAAGACAAGTCACTGGATAGAACTAGATCTAACCAATTGTTTGTCATATGGAGGGAGACACACGGTGAGACAAATGAATTGCTGGAGAGACAAGTATGAAGATGATGATTTGCAATTGTAATTTGTAATGTTCTCCCCCACAACACGTGTCGTGCTTTCATCTTTCCCTGTTCCAGGTAGGCAAAGAAAATTAAACGCAGAAAAATCTCGATTGAACCACAAAATAAATTGGTTTTCTACTGTACAGAAGCACAAGTAAACAAACAAGACATTATCATTGCCAAATGTGTACATTAATTCGAAATCAATCTTTAGAGATACTTTATTCGGACTATGTAACTTGTTCTACCACCAAATTTGGAAACGAAAAACATGAGTATGTTTGCCTATGAATTATGCAGATTCTAAAACCTTGAAGTACTTTTTTCTAAATACGTCATATTGCAGATAGGCAGGTGCCCACACTGAATAAATCTTTATTCTCTAAAATTCTGTACCACATACCACCCTAATCCCATGAAATGTTCTGGGATAAGTACATACTCTTTTTAAATGGGTTTTACTTGGAAAAATCAAATGAAATTTTCAGTCCTTTCCACCACAATATTCTCAAACTTCAGCAGTAAAGAGAAAGGGTTTTGCAATCAACTGATGACGGAATAAATCATCAAACCACGATACTTGACCTCCAAACAACCTACCTTTCCACT
>JAQIXX010003749.1:0-18447 GCA_034700605.1 Willowsia nigromaculata | reverse complement strand
CATGTCTAAAACCTATACGAAGGAAATAAAACGGACATTTCGTGACAAGGGCACGTTAGCATTTTGACCAACACCATCCACCGCCAACATCACCACTATCGTCACACCGACCGAACCGACACCACTACTACCGCCAGTCCGGCATTACATTTTGGATGTTCATGGTTGTAATCATAATCATACCAGTCATAATGTAATATTCCACGGGTGTATGTAGTTGATGATATGCACGCATGCATGCATTAGACATACATTACGTCCCCTTTTAGTTCCTGTATTTTTTTATGTGTGCCTCCATTCCAAAATGTAATCCATTCAATTTACAACCCACTTCAAAGTACGCTGGCCAAATTTGGTTGCTGGTGTGGTGAAGCTCATCGGTAGTGTTGCGCTGTTGGCAGATTACATATTATCGAAATGACTCCATTATTACACGGAGAAATCGTCAGCAACAGCTAAGCGTACACACACACGCTTTAATAGTCCATGGAATATTACAGACCAGAGAGAAGAGTGACACGATGAGGTGGATGGCATTGGTGTGGTGTTGGTGGCGGCGGCGGTGGTGGCGTACCCATTCATTCCATCCAATCTTCAATGATGATCAGGACGGTGTGTTTTGCCGTAAATTTGTAATTCGCTGCTGTTACACATTAAAAACCATGAAGGAAGAAGAAGAGTAGTTTTTTCTCTATGCATGCTAACATCATCCTACCTATTTCCACGTAAAATGTAATGAAGACATCAAAGTTTGCGTGTCGAATGTCGAGGGGAACCACAGAACCTTTAATATCCCCAAAAGTCTCATTCCGGCCGGCACTAAAAAAGTTATTATTTAGGTATGCATTCAGAAACACATAGATTTTTAAAGACTGTTGCCTTCTACTTGTGTTGATAGTTGGTACCTTTAGTTTTCTCTCATGTAATTTTCCCCATCCATCTACATCTCTGCACATCGGTAGTTGTGTACTCACAATCTCTATTATACTCAATTGTTGAAAATAATGGAGACATTGAACCAGAAAACATGCAGAAGAAAAGATATATAACATGCATATAAAAAATCTACAACAAAACGACACATATCGTGTATCCTCTCCACCCATTCTTTTCTTCCTCCTTTTCAGATTTTATTACGACGATTTTGAGTGCAAAAAATGGGGAAAATACGAACGGATTTTCTTGAGAGCGACACAGCTTATTTGCTTGTGTTGCTGTTTTGTAATTTTTTTCGCTATATATCGTGTGTAGTTTATTCTTTTATGATGGCTTTATGACGAATTCCCATTTTTTGCTAAACTTCGTTTCTCATTCGTTCGTTGAATTGGTTGGTGGGGAAGAGACTTGGTAGCGGTAGTAAACTGAAATGGGTTTGGTTTTGGTAAAGTGAAGATGGGTTATTACTGTAACGCAAAAAAAAAGTTTTATTATCGTTTTAAAAGGCACTTTTTGGTGTTTCCTGATTCTCCTTCTTCATTTTCTACTTGAAGCAAAACTGGTGGTTATTGCCATGCTTGTATTCTCTCTACCCCTCTTGTCACACAAAATACAGATGAGAATGTATAGTTTTTTAATGCTAATAATAATTTTTCATTTAAGAATACTACAACAATGGAGTTTATAAGCGCAAGCAAATGTGTAAATTAGAGGCAAGAGGAGGAGATGGGGATTGGAAGAACGTTCAAAAATTATGATTATTATTAAGGCAAAAAGCAGGCACGTATTGCACTATACTCTTTTACCCTTCATCCCATTTATTGTTTCTAGTACAATTATAAAAGTAACTTGAGAAGATATTAGAGAGCATAATATTCCGAGCGCCAGGAAAAAGTAAAATGAGCAACTGTTAATGTTGCAGAGCTGTTGTATAGGTTTTTTATGGGTTTGAAAAGGGTTGTAAAATGGTTTTATAATTTTATGCACTACCGTGTGTGTACTGTACCCTGTGACCGTGTGCACAGTGTAACATTGATTGGTATTATGGTGCACACTATTTCGTTTTAATATGGTCGTTTCAACCAAATTAATGTTAGTTGCTATAATGGCTGCTGCTCTTGGTTTGGTTGGATATGATGATATGGATGAGTACATATTGGATTCATAATATCCGGCTTATGGCTTATTATTTTGGCTAACCTTTTCTTGTCATTAAAAATCCCTTACTAGAGAGCTTGGTGTCGAGTGGAGCCATAAGCTTACCAGTACAAACGATCTAATGGCCACAATGAGCAATTTCAAATTTTCACATTGGTCTAGTTCAAGTCCCTATTAGAAACGTTTAGTAAAAAAGTGAACATGCCTAGTAGATGGGAAAACTTGAAAATTCTAAAGTGCAATGAACAAAGATTCTCATGAGAAATTCAAGGTTAAAATATTCTTATCAAAGTTGCGCAATGTTGAAAGCAAAATAACAACAACGTATTTTGTTCTGCGAGGGTTACATAATATGCATTCATTTGAGACTGTTCTAGTAGTCATTCCATTCCGTAATAATTCAAGGGCACCATGGTCATCGTATCATGGTATTTTTAGGATTTTCCATGACTCTTTGATTGGACCTGTCGTTGAAAAACGGGAAAAATAACGGGTCTTTATTCTTTAATGCTTCAGATCAGTAAACATGCCTGTTATAAATAAGTCCAGTAGCTTGAAAAGATGGAATCCCTAAAAAAGGAACAAAATTCAATGTCATGTCTGTTATTTTGTCAAAAAGTGTATTTTTATGATTGCCCCGTTTAAAAATGAAGTCAAAGTCAGTAGGACATGAACACTATGACTTTAGAGATCAAGATTTTTGTACTAGTGTACCCAAAGATGATGCACAAATTGTAGAGCAATAAAAGAGCAATAATTGTGTCATATTCCAATTTTTTTTTCAAGTCAAAATGACGTAAATAAACACACATCTATATGCATGTATACAATAAAACTAATACAGAAAGAGCTTGTTGTCAATAAGAAAATAACCCCTAGTGTCAAAATGAACATTTAAAAAATTGATGCTTATACGTTTAAATTAGTTCAAATTCCCAATTGGCCCAATACAGTACTAATTTTGGTGTCCGTGTGTAGTTAACACGGATTTTCTTAAATTAGGAACGCATTTAAAGATTACTAGTGTATAATCCGTAGCACAACAACATGTTGTTGATGTTGTCGTGTGTATTCTGTCATCGTCAACCAAAGATTGTACGCAATAAAAGTAAAACCAGACCATATCAAAAAGAAACAACAGAGATTGTTTTCAAATGTAACCAATGAAGAACAATGCAGAAGACCGTTATGAGATGCTTCTGTTTGCAGTTTGCACCTTCAAATTTTATTGCTGTTGAGCCACCTCTTAACTGCTGCGATACAATAAAACTTACTCATCTATGTTTCCTCTCCACTGATAATAAGGAGTAATGAAGTTAGCTCATTGGGGAGCACGTGCTCCTGCTTATCGTTTCCCTCAGGCTAATAAATTGGCGATTATGATAAAGCCAAAGAAATACTTGTGTACTACTATGTAAGCAAAGGTCCTATTCTGTGTAATTTTCTCGCTCGATTTTCTTAATAAGCTTGCAATTACCTTCAATAAAACCATAAAAGACTTTTGGGTTTCAAAGAGGACTTCACCAAAAATCTCAGTTCCTTCTTGTCAGCAAGTCAAAAATTGTCAAGAGAAAAGAAGCTCCCTAAAGTCACAGCAACAAGTTCACTGAGGCCGGGGCAAAAGGGAATCATAAACATTTTAGCTTTGAAAGATTAGCTTTACTAAACTCCTTAATTTCTTCGCATCTTGTTATGTACAGTTACAATTTTACATACGTAATGGCATTATCGCCATAAAAATTTCACATTTAGTTGTACTGTGACAAGGGATCTTCCTTTTTGCTTTTGTCCGTTACTTTGCTTTGATTTTATTGCTTCTGAGTGTGTAATTTTATGATGTACTGCTCTTGCTTCTTCATGACACTTCAAATTTTTGTTCTTTGCTCATAAACAGGCAACTCAAATCACAGCTAGCACTTTGTATATGTATATTGTCATGATTGACAAAGAACAGTACTTGTTATGAAACGAAATATTTAGCAATGATGATAAGGTACACACTTGGTAGCATTGTCGTAATAATCATAAAATCCCATGTTAACCAGATATGTTATGTGTGTAAGTACAACTACTTACATTGTCTCCTTTGCCTACATCTCCTTCACTCTCTGGAGTATTCAGAAATGTCGTTTTTCTGCATTGTTGACGTGCTTCTGGAATTGTCTTGAAGAATTCTTTAAAATTTTAGCCTAGAATTTTTATGACACTAGAAGAATTATTTTTATTGCTACTGATAGGCTATGTACAGTTTCTTTTTGCCATTATCTCACACGCACACTCCCTGTGTGTTGTTTAGGATTTGCGGTGGATATTGGGCATACAGGAAAATAAAGATAAAATGTCATTCATCATAAGATTTTATTACTCTAGTATCAATAAATGGTGTGGTGGACGCACACCCGAAAATCGGATAATAGAGATTTGAGTTGTTCTGCAACACAAAAACATTAAAGTCACATCCCAATACCTATATTCCAAATCATATATCTTGGTGGTTTGCATTCATGTAGCATTGCAAAAGTTAATCAGACAAAGTCTCAAAATATAAAATTTTTAGATGAAAAATGCATAAATGAATGACATACGACACTTTGTGAGCATTTATGGACAGTTGACATAAAGAGTGTTGTAAAAATTGAGTTTATTGGGTCACAAGACAAAACAAAATTGAATAATATGGCACTAGGTCATATATAGAGCTTTAAGAGTATTTTAGTGTTTGTTTAAAATATCTCTGTGCACACTGAAAAAGTTTCACTTTTTGTCATAAAGTGTAGATCATCGAAGGTCACACATGCTTCCGTTTTATTTTTATTAGGCGCGGCTCGTGCCACTAATAAAAAAATGAAAAGATTAATATTTAAAACTGTAGTAATATTGTTACAAGACCAAATCTTTTTATGAAGGTCAAAAACAGTTAGTGCAGACCATATTAAAATACTGTAAAATAATTGGGTGCCCCAATAAAATGATAATAAAAATATAACGGTTCTTCATTGCAATGTAAACTTTAAACAGTCAAAATTTACTGAAAGTGTTATAAAACAGGTCAATCAAAAAATTCTAGTATATTTTTAGTTCAAAATTGGCTTCATAATAATCCTATGCAGAGGTTCTTCAAATATGTTGAGAATTTTTTCTTATATGTAACTCCACACTTCCAGGTTTTTTTTTCCTCAAGTGTATTTTGTTGAGTGGTTGCTTTGTATTGTTGATGATATGTTAATCCTGAAAGAAACACGGGGCGGGGGAGTCTGAAGACAGGAGGCTGGCAGACGACCATCATCTCTCTGACAATATCTCCATTATCTCAAAAGACTGGATACAGATATACCCATATACTGAAACTAAACTTCACAAAAAATTTCATCCTGTTTTCTTGTAAAAAGGATATTTTGCATCATGAATGAATCCATTTTACAATTTTGCGTATAAGCACAACTTTGCCTTACAAAATTGAGAAGGAAACAAGATGTTTTCTTTCATCAGACTTGTAATACGTAGCATAAAAATGCGTACCAAAGAAATTCTACGATGCGATGATGCGATACGACATGGTTTTTGGTTTTCCTTTTCTTTCTACTTCTTTATTCATTTGTGCTTTTAAAGAGGATGTTTGTTACTCCATTGTTGCAAGTTGAATAGTCTGGAGCAAATAAGGTTGAAAGTATACGGTCACAACTTAATAAGTAAGTAAACAAGCAAAACCCTTGATAAGCAAAATCTGAAGTACTGTTCTGTTGAAACTTTTTAAGAGTTTTTCGGCAGACATTTTCATCTGCTATTCCTGCTTCTACACAAGTCCAGCCTCCTGGAATTCTTGTAGATTTTCTATTGTTGCTTTATAATGTCTTCATTTGCTATAAAGACGTAAAAGCACACATCTGCAATTTGCTTCTTTTCAATAAAATTATTTAAGCCAACGCGCAAACATGCTCTTAAAACGGGAGCATTCATGGAAGAACACAAAATATCATGTTGTGTAAACTTCTCAATGAAATGCTCATGAATGGATGGCCGTTAAGAAAGAAAAGGGACGAGAGTATCAAGAGAGGACATCATGTAATTTGGTCACACTCACCTTTTTTAATGAATTAAGTAAGCTACTTTGATACTAAAAATCAACAGTTTTCAGGAGACAAGGTGTTCATTTCAACAGTCCGATGTGTCTTTGTTCCCCCGTCTAACAATACAAAGCATGTAAGGAATGGAGTGCAAACAAATTTACTTTGGGTTTTGTCCCCAGAAAAACTGAAAAAAGAATGGAAAAAAATTCTTTGTTCTGTAAAGTACTGCATGGTGGTTAGCTTGGCGTGGGCGGACTGCCAACGTGACACAGCAAGCAAAACCCAAAATTACAAATGGGACCCTATTATTATCTATCCTCGACTACGATAATTTCAAAGGTTTTCAATAACTTTAAAAATTCCAATATCTAAACTCAGTGACCAAATGGGTAAAAGTAAGCATGTGTATAAATATATTTTATGAAATCCCCCCTCCCACAAAGCTTGGGGTGCAAATGGTTTATAATCTTGTTTGGGTGCAATAGTGAAAAATGGAATTGGAGACTTTCAGGATTTTTCAGATATTTCGCTTATAATAGAAGTAAAAATAATATTGAAAAAATAAGTAAATTCATTCAACGCTCAACGTAGCATAAAAAACACATGCGTCATGTGTGTCTGGGAGAGTTGTGAAGGGTGCACTTCACCACTCACTAAATGGAGTAACTTGAGACGATAAGGGCTTTTAACGTTACTAACATGCACAACAAACATTAAAACGGCTTTAATTTGGTTGTCGTCAGTCAGCATCATCATCAGTACGACCACTTTAGAAATTTTCTCTGAGTCTCTGAGTTAGTGAATGGAATATAGAACCTATTTCATGTCATAGTACGGAATCCCTACATGACCATTTTCTCTCTCTCTCTCTCTCTCTTGGTCATTTTGCATGTAAAGTAAAGTAAACGCTGGGATATAATATGGTATAACTAATGAGGTTGACACACTCATACACAAACGATGGAAGGTTACACTCTAAAGCTTTGTTTATTGTTACATAATAATAAATATGTATAAACTATGTATGAAACGATGATAATAAATAATCCATACTCTTATTTCATTCTCGTTTCCATTTCAATGCAGTTTTTTTCATCACAAGAGAGAAGAGGGTCTGCTACTATTATCCCCTCAATAATGCATATCATGTAACCAAACAAACGGCTTTTCATCTCTTTTCCATTCATTTATTTAATATATTATAACTCGTCATATTATACATTCCTATTTCATAGAACAACACAACTTGAGCATTTTTACCGATTCCTACATCCTAACATGACATGTGTGTTGATTGCAAGCGAGACGAGGCGAATGCTTACATGTAATGCGTCATAATAATATTTACCGTATTTGAATAGAGGTACACTAAAGGGCCTAAGAGAGTAGCAGATGCAAAGTAAAAATGCTTTTTCAAAAAACGTTCGCTTGATGAAAAGTTCTCCTGCCATGTATTCGGTTGGATTTTGAATTTTAAGTTTTTTCTTTCCCTTTTCTCTTTTTCATGTGCTGTTAAAGCTGTCATGTTTTATGGGGATAGGTAGTCAATGATGAAAAGCTGTGTAGAGGCTACCACGATTACGACCGAGAGACGGAGGGTCCGACCAAAAAATGGGTTTGGTCTCTATGGTTTTCTGGTTTTGGTTTTCGTTTCGTTTAAGTTTTATGGTTTTACTGTTGGCCAAAGTGATGTGTACTTCGACTTGAGCATGCGATCCATGCACACCTTTGTGCCTATATCTTTTCACAGATTGAGTAAAGGGCACATTTATAATGCACAAATGCTACACATAAAGGAATACCAATGTGTGAATTTCCTGGACTGACAAATCGTTTTGCAAATCAGTATGAATTGTTGACTTTTTGATGATAACATTTGCTTCTGTTATAAATCATTTTTTTAAGATCTTAAAGTAAATTAACAGAAAAATTAAATTTCCGCTTTAAAGAAATGTTGAGCGGATGAAGTGTGCCGGCTGCCAACGTTACCTACATGTAGTTCAATAAATTATTCTCCTAGCTGCAAAAGGAGGTCTTCATTTTAATGAGAAAAATAATAAATAAGAAAACGTAACCATGAAATGAGTAATTCTTTGCAAATGAAATGAAGGTGATGATGACGTTGATGGAAATGAAATGAAAACGTCCCAAAGAGAAAAAAGAAGATCCAGAAATTGAGGAAATATCTGTCTCTTCTTCTTATATCTACATTAACCGAACCAACCCAACCTTATTACTTGGCAACTACTTCACTCAACCAAATGCGCATTACACATTGTCCATTAGACACACGCTTTGTAATAAATTTACGCAGAATGGTAGCACAGAAAAATAATGTACTTTCTTGCGTAATAAATGTGTAATGGTGATATGTGTGTCGCTTCTGTGATCTCCACAACTCAATAAAATTAAGGGAAATGGTACACACTTCATTGGACTCCTGCCTTGCTGGGAAGACGCGAGAAAAAGGTTGACAATTTTAATGTGCTCTTCGTCTACAAAATAGAATAGGAAGCTCTGAATCCAATAGATAGAGAATATTTCTACCCAATTCATCTACCACCAAGCAGTGAGCAACAAAAAACATAATAAAGATGTGCACCAAACCATCAAGCATTCGAACAAAAAGACAATTTTAGCTGAAAAGTATGGAACTCTCGGCTCTCAACCTTCATGCTTTATTTTAAAACTCTCTTTCTCGCCGGGGGTTTTATGGCTCTTGGAAAAAATTTTCAGTCCCTTCCTTCCTTCGTCTACGCTGACAAACAAACTCAAAAATGCACATGGACATAATATTGGACATCATGAACGGATGGATGGATGGACGGATGTCGGAGATAAACATGTTATGTAACATATATGCCCATCTTAATGTGTCTGGTCGGTAAACAGCTCAATAACCAATAATACCAAACCAAGAGGTTGAAGAGCAGAGTAAGCGAAATGTAAGAAGATCTCAATTCTCAATGTTTATCTTTACTTGTGATCTTTTCTATTTTGTTATTTACGTGTCTGCGTATACCTATTTATTACCTACTTAAAGTAAAATGGAAAGAAAGATTTTTTGCTCGCTTTGTTAGGTTGGATGGAGTGGGAGCAAAAAAGATCTCAATTATAGAATTACATAAGTAAGCTGCCATAATGTTCCGCAGTCAGTCACCAGAGGAATATCGTGTCCTTTCCAGTGTATTTCGTAGTAGCGTCATTTATTTGACAATTTCATTGTCAGTCCATCACTCATTATATATTTCCATGCCCCGTGTGACACGATAATCGTCGTGGGGAATGTCCTGGAGATTCAAGTCCTGCCCTATATACTGATATGACGACAAGATGTTCACACAATGCAACTCAGCTCAACAGGGCATTTGCTAATGTAACGTGATGCAATAATGATGAGACACATGAGATAAGACGATGAGAGAGATAACGAGTTTGAGACTTAAAAATGTAAAAACCTACTTGGAGAAACTTTTGTTCAAGAGGGGTAGGAGTTTCTTAAAAGGATATTGTTATAATCTTAAGAGCATATACAATTAAGGTAAAAACTGTATTGAGTTAAGGCTCTTAAACGGTTATAATCGCATTTGTGTTTGGTTATTGGCAAGTTATAAAAAGAATGGGTAACCGAAACCGATACATGACCAGAGCGCTTAGTTGTTATCACATAATGGAAAACCTATTGTCTAATTTGATGTAAATCCATTTAAAGTATATAATATACTATTAAGTATTGCTTCTGTTTTCTCCGTTTGTATTATAATTCCCCATGTCTCCGTGTACATTATTTTTTGTTGCGACAAATTATACAAAAACGATTGAGTTTCTTTTCATAATATGTCATTAGGTTACCATTCATTCATAAATATCATATTATATTGGTGTATTTATTTACTAATTCCATTTTGCTGGGACAAATCGCTCGCCAAGAGCCCAAAATCGATTAAGCATTATATTATTATGTGTGTATTTTTTTAAGAACTATGAATTATCTTTGCCTAGATATAGGATCTTATTTCTGTAATGAGTCGTAAATTCTTAAGCCGAACAAATCAATAGTACCATTTTTTTACCTATCAGGCAGGTCTGATTACACACATCAAAACTTTTAAAACCCCTGAAATATTATGAACTGGTGATGGTAAAAGAAAAGGAAATTACTTCATGTTGTACTTTAGAAGAATGTGTATAAAATCGAATAATTTATCAAACGAATAAAAATGTGGTAGAATTCTGAGAATCAAAGCTCCAACATGTTCAAGCAGTGACTTTTGCTATGTATCCTCTATAAGTTAACACAATTTTTTATGAGTATTAAATATTTTTCTCTATTGGGCGTCTCTCCGTTAACCCCACTCATTATTATATGTGGATTTTTGTGGTTCACTGATAAAGTGGCAAAACTTTCAGTTTGCACAAAGTGGTACACATGTGAAACGTTCAAGAGTAGTTGATAGGTCTGCTCTGCTGTGATTCAACCCAAAAAGTAGAATTTGCGGAGAGTAAATGAACCATAGTAGTACAGTTATGTGGTGGGTGACTGTGTACTTTCGCTTGGCCTGCCATCCCTTTCTCTCACTTGATATTTATATCTTGAAAACTATCATATTATTTGTCTGGACTTTCTTTTTCCTTTAACGCTGTAAATATTTTCTTTCATGAATGTCTACTAGCGCCGACTTGGAATGGTATGACCAAAAGAGTTGAAGCAGAACTCGATGGTTTACTCAATTTCAAGCTAAACCTTATCTATCAGCTACCGCGTAAACTTTTTACACCAATATCACGACCGGTTGTTTGCAATGGGCCAAGAAACCAAAGAAAGTAAACAAAAAGAAGAAAGCAAGAAAAAAAGTTGCCAAAAAAGTGTCACGCTGAGAATACTTTCTACCTCTACACATCTTCACCAAAGCCCTTATTCTTCCAACCAACTTAACATTAAATTACAGAAAATATACTTGCTATTCTCCAATATTGCTTTCTCCGGCTTGTATTATTTTTATCATTGCAATAATCATCAGAGAAGAGAAAAGAATGGATAAACTCTTCAGAGACTCAGGGTGCAATTGGCCATGGAGAAATCCATGGGCTTTTACTCGGCAACTTCTCTAAAGTATAACTGTATAGGATCCGATATGACGACTTCAATGGTTCGGTTGGTGGTGGTGGCATTGGTGTGGTGATGGCGATATGGTGGCAAAAGCAGTAGTGCACAAATCCGATCCGATAAGGCCACAATTTTGGCCAACTTTTGGCTGCCGCTCCACTGAGCCTTTCTCTTCTTCTCCTCATATTCTTTGTAAGATGGAGTAATACATTTTTTGTTTCAGATTGCTCGGATATATTTTTTAACCAAAAAATGTGAGTTTCACGAATTTCAGAGTTGAGTAAACCCGACAGGCAAAGCTTACCATTCCTATTTTTTATCTGGTGATTTTCAAATAAAAATGGGTATGTATTATGCATACAGTCTCAATCCCTTCAAATAAGTCAGTATTTCTCCATTTTCCCCAAAAGAGATCCGTCTCAGTCGTGGACTCTTGAGATAACAGCAAATCAACTATAGACTCTCGACTTTTGCTTCATTGGCGACATTTGTGGAGGCGGTGGTGATCTCACCATTTCTTTCGGTCCATTTTTTGGTTTGCCTCTGCGGATTTTTTTGCCATTTACAATAACCATAATGTTTGACTTTGATATCAATTTGAATACCACGATACTACTCGTCGTAAAAAGTTACGTTGGGATGAGGAGACTTAGGTGGAAATTGAGTTTCATTTCTTGTCTGTGAAAGGAATAATTTCCCCCCACAAAATTCCTTTCTCGGGCGGGCAATATACTTATGTGATTCTCTAAAGATAGAAGAAGAAAAAGAAGAGAAAAGATGAAAGTTGAATCTATTATTGTTATACTAATCTTCTGGTAACGTTTTATTGGTCAATTTTTCGCAAGGACGCTGGGTTATCAGCGGTTAAGAATCAAATTGAAATCATCCTATTCTAGGTCGACGTACAGAAGAAAGCAAGAAATGCGGGAATAATGTGGTCGGCTCTTTGATTTTATGACATTTCTTGTACAGAACTATATTTCGTTTGAAGGAGGATTTCTTGAAGAGATGAGCTCTCAAACATTTATCTTTTATGGGATGTCTGCATGGAAAACTATTTTTATGGAAGACATCAAAAGGAACATTTTGTGGGCCAAAGAAAACCCAAAAAGTATGCATACATCTGGATAAAACGTGCTTGCAAACAATGGTGGATTCCGACTAATGCATGGTCTTTGTGCTTTAATGTGTTCCATTAAAACGCGCAATAAAAATGACGATTAAAAAACAGACTCGGATCAGCGAAAGTAAATGTTATAAATATTGATCACAGTAGCATCAGTGGTTATGATGGTAATGAAAATTCATTCAAACGATATACCATGTGGCCATGTAATGTTGAGTTGTAGAAAACTGCAAGTAGTTGCATAATTCTTCAAGTACACGTGAAATTAAATCTGTATATTTACTCCTCAAAAACAGTTTGATTTTGAGTACTTCATATACGTCAGTAACAATTGGCAAAGTTGACTTCAAAGTAAAAACTGCGTTAAAGGGGCGTGGGCATTATTGCCGTCGTGAGGTTTTCTGTAAGAACTAAATTAAACCAATGTAAAAAGCGTTTTCAATGGGTTACATTTGAAAACGTGTTATACTAAATTGCTTACAAACAAGACATAATTATACATTGCAAATATTACATTTTTCTTGGTAAGACAACCTCTTGATTTGAAGCACGAATTACGTGGTTGTGATATATGGCTTCAAACCAGAATAAAATTCATTTCAAAAATTAAAATTTGCAATTATAAATCGAAAGTTACTTTTTTCATTAGAAAAAATGCTCGTTTACCATATCTGCCCCAAATGCCATCATCGTGCAACTGTAAGTCAATAGTGTTCAGCCAAAACAACACCAACAATGAAAGCTAACATAATATTAATGTACATTTGCGACTGCTACGCGCATGCATTAGCGTTTACAATTATCTTAGAACAAACAAGCTATGACTTCATTCAAGGTTACAAAAAGGAAATGAAGTTCTTACATACACTTTGCAGCAAATTGTTAGTGTAGCAAGAGAAAAACTTAAGAATCAAGCAATCAAGATCAGAGAGTAACGCAATGGAAAGGAAGATAATGGACTTGCATCACGCAATTCCTTTCCCTATTTTATTCTTTATTATCACTTTTACTTACGACGCGACGCAATATGTCCGTCCATAACGTATTTTTTCCTTCTTCTCCGATAATTTATTTTTCCTCACTTCCTTCTCCATCCACACAACAAACAAGCTACTGGCCACCAAATACCCAAAAAAGAGAAAGACGAACCGGACATGGAGCGTATAGTAGCGTAGGGGAAAACGTCACAGGATATTATTATTGCACTTATGCTTATGGATTTGTATTATGAGCATTCTTGGAGCGATCATGCCGATTGTTGATGTTGCTACTGGCGATAAAATGTGTAGTAGTTTTGTAATACGTGTAACGCGCAGTAGAGAAAGAGATACGGATAAGCGTCCATGTGGCATATAAGTTCATGAGTAGTCTAATAGTTTAGATTTCAGGCTACATTTAACCTTCCCTTTGCCATTACACTTCTTCTACTTATTTGCTTCTCGTTACTCCTGCTCTTTACCATCAGAAATGGAAAAGTATGAACACAAATTTTCTCAGTAAAACAGTTTTTGTGAGATTTCAAGACATAAAAACTGTGGAAGTAGATAATATTACGGTTACATGTGAGAGGAGACATCGTGAGTGCATAAGTGTCATGATATGCCATGCAGTGGCCTGGGCGTTTTGTGGTGCGGACAGACACCACGACACAAGTCATATAAATGGACTATGCACTCATTTGTCGGTTCTTATTGTTGTTGTTTGTTCCACTTGATGGCTTTATCACTACCATTACCATCTTGCAAAGGAAGCGAGTCAAGAGTCAAGTCGTACACTACTTACGCAACACAAATGAGAAAGAAGCATCGGGAGAATAAACAACTTTATTTATAAGAAAAATCGAAAGAAAAAGGGAGAGAATGTTATGGTTATTATTAGGTCGAGTAGAGTAAGAAAAAAAATGGAAAAGTGGTGAAGGATGAAGGGTAAAAAGAAGTAAAGCACAAAATGTTCCATCCAAGTCGCGTGGTCAAAATATGGTGAAAATAGGAGCATTGAAAGAAATGAGGAAAAATGTTCCTATTTAGGTATAAGGATGATCAGCATTAAAAATGTGCGACCATATGTGAACTAGAGTAAATATATTTATCTAGAATCAAAAAATGGTATTTTCTTCAGCAATTTTTCCTTTTTTTGTTGGTTTTTTCTTTTAAGGTTACTTTATGCCTGCTCCAAAATTTTACCCTGCATAAAACAAATAGACGTGTTCATGGCTAGAACAATAATGTTGCAGGTTGCCACTGATAATGAGAGCTCTAGACGTTACAAGAAAACTTTTGTGGTTTATGTGACGATAGCATATAGGCAACGGTTTTTCTTCTCTGGGCCAAGTCTCTGGAAAATAAAGGCTTTGTTGTAATTTTATGTATTGCATGCGTCCGATATACCAACCACGATACCATTGCAACAAAAACAAAATTAAATATACAGAAAGCATTGCTTATGTGACAATATGTTTATGTGACAAAAAACGTAAAATTCTCTCTCTCCGCGACTCCCAAATTATATTTCAGGGCTAGATAAACACCCCGATGTGGTTGTTACTTCAAAGAGTAAATGTTTATTTTTGCAATTAAAACAACGAACAATTGGTTACAAACAAACAGAAGTTTATATTGAGCTTCCGGTTGCACCGAGTTGTGGTTATGAGGTTGACGGTGGCTCGACAAAGTTTGAATGACCAAAAGGATATTCCGGATGACTGTCCGCTCTGTATGTTTTACAGATAAAATCAACAATACGAGCGTATTGTTGATTTTATCTGTATGTTTTACAGATAAAATCAACAATACGCTCGTATTATAAAAGTGCTCTGAATTTTCTCACGTAAATGTGTACAATGCTGAATTGACATTTGCTGACTACCGGAGAGTCTGATTTAATGAATTAATTTGTTACGTATGCATTTACCCAGGCCAATTGAAGCATGATCTTCCGACTTCACCTTGATCCAATTTTTTCAATTGCTCCATATCTTCATTTTGGATTTCAAATTCCAAAATCTATAACAAAAGTCATATTAGAGAAGGCCACGTAATCAAAATCTACCATTTTATGATATTACGGATCACAATAATGCATAATTCAATTTAGTAAACCTGAAAGTTTTCCAGCTGCCGTGTTGGATTTGAACTTTTTGGGATTACGGTTACACCCAATTGTGTCAAAAACCTGAGGAGAATCTGGGCAGGGGTTCGATTGTACTTTGCAGCTAGCTTCAAGACCACAGGGTCTTCCAGCAACTTTGGTGCCTCTGTAATCCTTCAATTTAATTACCAACAAATGAATCCGTGCATGCAATGCCGGAGAGATCAATTAGATAGATTGCATCATCGCATACTTAAGCTTATCCGGATAATCCTTTCTGCTTTGTCCTCCAATAGGGAAGTAAGCTGTAAGGGATATTCCTCGCTTTTCACAAAATTCCCGTAACCCTGGCTGCTGCAGATATGCATGCAACTCCACTTGGTTATTGACAGGTGGAATTTTGGCAATACGCAAAATGCGTTCGATCTGTTTCTCATTAAAGTTTGACAAACCGATTGATTTTGCCTTGCCACTGTCCACTTGTTTTTCCATTTCTTTCCAAATTGCTTCAATATCTGTGCTCGAGTCAAAAAGGTAGTTTCCTTCTGCATCCATTGGAAACATGTCAGCGTCACTACCACGATGAACCATTCCACATGGCCAATGGATGAGGTACAAGTCTACATAATCTAGTTGCAGGTCATTCAGAGACTTGTCCATAAATCGGGAAACCCTTTCGGGGGACATGCCAATTTGAGGAAGCTGTGTAATGGAAAAAAATTACATGCAGGTCAACGATGATCTCTTCAGCGTTTACAGCTAAAAAAATAATCGTTGACCTACTACCTTTGTCACAATGAACAATTCGCTTCGTTCCACTATTTTGGCGTCTAATCCTTTCTTTAAAGCATTTCCTAGATGAGTTTCTGTATTGTACAATGTCGCCGTGTCGAATTGTCTGTAGCCAATTCCCAATGCTGTTTCCACTGCTTTCTCGACAACGGAAGGTGGCTCCTATAATTTTTAAAGTAACAGATGGCAAATATCTTAGTTATGATAATAGCTTAAAAGTAATGGTCAATTTATTATGGATTAGGAAAAGTAATTTTGAGGATTAAGAAAACAATCGTTTGTACCGGAAAAACTGAGCACCCGAGACCAACCAGGGGCATAGAGTAACCATTTGACAGTTTGGTAGCCATCGTGATAAAAAAACTATTTGTTAAAATAGTGTGGAAGGTAAAAATCAAGTGCGAATTGTATGAAATTAATTATTATCACTTGTGCCAAAAAGGAAGAGAAAAATGTTTTGTCAGCTTGCATTAAAGTACTAATCAATACAAGTGGAGTGCGACCACCTGTAATTCGCCCGATATTATTTTTATGAATAACTGAATGCTGAATATCAATACATAAGCAAGGATTCGGATTCTGTAAATCGTTAAATTTATCAATTTTTTTGTACCAATCGACTCAGAATTAAATTCTGAACAACTTTCACTCAGGAATTTCTCCGCAAAACGAATACTTTTCGAAATATAGCTGCTTTCTCTTTTTACAGCTGTTTTTGTTTTGCAAACTTTTTTTGACAATTAAACATCAGAGAATTGAATTCTAAACGACTTTCACTGAAATCGTTTTCTCCGAAAAACGTATACTTTTCGAAATATGAACAATCCAAAAAACTTTTTTCCTCCCCGTTGGATTACGTCAGCCGACTGTGTTCATTCCACATTTCCACATGAAATATGGTCATGAATATAGATAATCATAACATAAGCAAGGATTTAAGCTGATTCTGTAAATCGTTAAATTTATCAATTTTTTGTACCAGTCGACTCGGAATTGAATTCTAAGCAACTCTTATTCGGGACTTCTCCGCAAAACGCATATTTTTCGAAATACGGCTGCTTTCTCTGTCACTTTTTCAGCTGTTTTTGTTTTGCTTCTCTCTGCTTCATTCATTTCACTATCTCACCTAGCACAATGTATTTATTTATTTTTGCAATGGGTTTTTAATCACCACTGCCACTGGGGCTTAGTTGAGTTCGAAGAAGGCTACTAACAGTCAACGACAACCGTTAGAAACCGTTATGATGGTTAACTCTTGCATCGTTTACATTAGGCATGTGGGGGATCATTCGAGAGCGATTTTATCACTGATATTTTTCGCTCAAACGTTTTCAAAACATGTAACGGTTTTACAGTTATGACGCTTTCAAATATTTTCAGCTTTTTTGTTCTCCTGCGCAAAAGGCTGCGGATTTTTTAATTCTTTTTCTTGCAATGGATTATGGTCATCTGTCTAAATAAATATTATACACGCAGCAAAGGTCAATAAAACCCTTTAAAAACCATTATGTCGGTTATTTTTTGCATTATAAACATGGGACATGTGGGGACTCATTCGAAAGCCCTTTTATCACTAATCATTTTTCGCACAGCTTTTGTTTTAAATTTGCACTGGTTGGCTGTTATGACGGCTTTTTACATTTTTGGCTCTCCTGACGCTTGCAAATTTTTTTAATTCTGTTTCTGAAATGAGCTTGGTATTTTTTGCCTATTGAAGTTTTTGTAATACTGATACTGAAGTTTTACCAACTGAAGTTTGATACTGATAGTTAACGGTTACCTTTTAAAAACCGTTACAAAATAAAAAATAGGTCTTAAGCACCTAGCATGTCGGGTATTATTGGATGAAACGGAAAACTTAAAGGGAGTGCAAAATATGCATTTTCGCTATTAAAAATTGTAGGGCAAAATAATAATCAATGCTTTAAGCTATTTTTTTTACTTCGTCACATATTAATTGACCGCTTGACCTTTTTACCATTCATTTCACTAACAGTAAACGCTGAATGTTGTTTTAAGTACAAGGGTCTACCCATTTTTAAAAGTTTAAATTGAAAAGTTTAAAAAACTTTTAAACCTCGCGTCAACTGAAATACCGAGCTCCTATTAGTTCCTTTTAGCCAACCAGAGCAGAATATTGAGCTGGCGTGAGATTTAAAAATTTAGTTTAAACC
>JAQIXX010003748.1:0-18449 GCA_034700605.1 Willowsia nigromaculata | reverse complement strand
ATTGCAGATGTCTTTAGTTTCACCACTTCAGCCTTCCGGGATTCAGATACCGCAGCGGAGTAGGGTTTTTCCCACGTGTACATCTTGATCACTCGCATAGCCGTCAAGATTTCCTCCAGTAACAGTAAACGCTCATCAGTTTTTGCTGCTGTTTCCACACGTAGTTTAGTAAACATGGAGCCCATGTATCCTTGGAATGGAACGAATAAAACGATGAGGATAAGTCCAGCGAGACTGGAAACACCAAGGTCCACATGCCAGTAGAGGATGAAAATCACGACAAAGAGTTGTATTGGACCCACCCTGAAATCATGGCAAGTTGAGAGTCCATAGTTTTTAAACTCTCTTAATCAATTTCATATAATATTGCAAGTACAAACCCTTCCAAATTACCATATGTAATGAAAAAACGTAAAGAAAACATCAAAACGATTCATGTCACTGGATAGAAAGTTGGTAATTTGTCCAGCAGGGGTTTGTTCCATAGCATATTTTGAGACTCGAAGAGCCTTCCGGTAGATTAGTGAGCATAAACTGATTCTCGTTTTCATTCCCAAATGTTGAACCGCAAATGTGAATGGATGATCAGTACCCGTATATAAGATGGTAAATATTACAACTCCAGCTGCGTACATGAAGCCCTCAGTACGACTGAAGTTTGCCGGATTGGCAAAATAGTCCAATAAAAGTCCTAAAATGATGGCTTGTACTGGTCTATAAAATTATTAATCAAGGACATTGTTGCAGAACTTGTGTCAAAAAATTAGTATGTTTTTGAAATAATTTTTCAGAAAGCGTTTACTTTAGAACAACTTCTTCAATGCATGCAAACATTCCATAGAAAGCCATTTTTGGAGCAAACACCTTCAGTAGGGCTTTTACCAAACTAGGTTTTGACTTTTTCTCATCGCCATACCCTCTTCTTTTGCTGTTTTTCTTTGCAGCTTTCTCAATTTGCTCACTCCATGCTGCTTCGATTCGATCTGAAAGCCTTCTAGTTTCATCCTCGGGGAGTGCACGATAAACATCTTCGTGGGTGAGCACTTTTTGATAACCCTTAACAAAAAATGGGGTAATCCAACTATAGGAAACATTAGATAGTGAGCAAGCCGCGGTACGTTGTCCAAAACAATCATTGAGTATTTGAACAAGTGATTGAAGTAATCGACCTACGTAAAAAGGATCATGGAGAAAATATTTGCCGTCCGTCTGGGGGACACTGGCTGCTGAGATGGTTTAGGTAACATTTTGTTTGTGGAGGGGATTCAACCGGTTGTTATATTCCGTGGGTAGAATGGGATACCTTTCCGCAACAAAAATGTGCTACATATTTTACTTACTTGAAACATCACTCACATTGCCTATATATTACATAAAAATGAAGCAATGATGACAAGTATATAAAGCAAACGGGAAATTAGCAGAGTGTATTCAACCATAAAGACTAATAAGCAGCTTGACAATGTGTAGTCAAACACAAAAGATGAAGAATTATATAATTTGTGGATAATAATGAAACAAAATTATTATAACAGCTTGAAGGGTGAATAATTTTTATGTTGGCGAGTAGTATTTTTACTCGATAGAGGTACATTATACATTTAGTAACCATTTATAAAGCAATACCATAACAATCTTTTACTACTGGACTTCCTGGATGAAAATGCTGGATAAGTTTATTGCGTTTTCCAGCGTTGCAAAAGTGAGCCCTGGGATGAAAGATACTACTAGCAACCATACCAGTAAAAGCATGCAAGATGACAAAATGTCATAGTTACAGGTATGGTTGGAAATGCGGCATGGAATGCTTTTAGTCGAGAAGCGTCAAAAACATTTTTAGTTTGCATTCTACGTTCTACCTCTTCGCTTCATAATAGTCTTTCAAAAATCCACGTCACACATTTCCTTTAAAAAGTTTTGTAAAAGTTGGTAGCAATAAGGATTCACTATTCTCCCTAATCATGAATAATAACGACCCATTACCTCCCAATGAAATAGCAGGGAACGCCAGAAGGGACTCCAAACGAACTTCGAATACGGCAGGCCCTTCACCGTCAAAAATCCCAAGGATTCGTGTGCAAATTGAGAAGAGAGTGATTCCTGCGAAAGCTCCCCGAGATCCGAACGAATACAGGGTAATCAAGTTATCCAACGGGCTAACCGTTGCTCTCATATCGAGGAAGCAGTCGCAAAACCATGGATCTGTGGACGCACCATCATATTTCAGCTCAAGCTTTTGGGATACATACCTCGGTCAAAGTAAAGTCGAATGTCATTTTCTTCCGTCTGGACCTTTTCCAGTAGAGCGCTTACCGTTCCTGTCTGGAAACGACAGTACAAATGGGGTTCCATCCACTATTCTTCAACGCACTTGTGCAATTCCTCCAGACCAGACAAGCATCGCAATGGTGGTCAACGTTGGTGGTCTCGATGATCCATATGAGTTTCAAGGTCTCGCTCATTTCACCGAGCATATGGTCCACTATGGCACTGAGAAATTTCCTGCGGAGGATGCAGTAAGCCTTGTAGTAGCCAATTTTGGCACTTACAACGCCACCACTCGCCCACACACGACTAGCTACTACAATGAAGTTCCCGACCGTATTCTGGACAGGAACCTGGAACTCTTCTCCAGTATGATTACTAGCCCACTGTTTTCGCTGAATGTGATCAACAGAGAGGTCAATGCCGTGGACAATGAGTTCTACCTAAGATTGCCATTCTGGAGAAAGTTGCTGCTCCAAACGCATGTCTGTGTCAAAAGTGAGAAGCATCCATTGGCCAGGTTTATTTGTGGAACATTGGAGACTTTAGGAGGTGGCAAGAATGGAGGGAAGGTCGAGAGTGAGATGAAAAAATTTCATAAAAAGAATTACGTGGCTTCTGCTATGACCTTATCGATTAATGTAAGAGGAATAATTACGTGATACGCATTTTTTTTTACAAATATGCACAATAAGCATTAACTGAGCCTTTTTTTAAACTCTTTTTCAGAGTACAAAGTCCATAGAAGAGCTGGAAGCGTTGGCACTTGAGCACTTTTCAGACATACCCCAAGGAAACCGTACCCTCTTCAGCCATTCTCAGCCAGACACGTCCGAAAAGCTGGTGTTCGGAGAGAGTCAACATGTGTACCTTGAAGGAGTTGCGAGTGGGGCGTATCTTAGTCTCCTCTGGCATTTACCGGCCCATGACGGGCTAAACGACAGAAAGCAGCGGGTGATTCCTCTGATAACGAACATGCTATCCGACACAAGCAACTCAAGTTTAGATAGTCATCTGCGGAGCAAGGAACTGATATGGGCACTTCAGCCAGTTATTACAACTACGCTATATGCTACATTTGTGGAAATACTTTTCCAACTAACTGAAAAGGGGAGTCAGAATACTGAGGAAATAAAGGCGGCAACACTAGAGTACCTTGAGGTTCTTCAGAATCGCACAAGTGAGAATGACATGCGGCGTCTGTTTGAGGAGATGAGGGTTCTAAATTTAAAAGAGTACCACTACGGAAACCAAATGACTACACTGGAGACCACTAAAGACCTTGCTATGCGGCTCCAATACATTGACAACGAAGCTGATGTGCTCTCTAGTGAATCCTGGGAAGACGCCAAGTTCAACTTCAAAAGTATACAGGCAGCATTGGCGATGCTCAAAGAAGACACTTTAATTGTAGTGGAAGTCCTGCACAAGGATGTCAATATAGAGGACAAGGGAAAAGTCCAAGTCGCCCCATTTTCAGGTGCCAGATACGTGGTGAGAGAAACGAAGAAAAATGGTAATTCTGGAGGAAGGAAGCAAGTTGGAAGTGCAAGAGGAAACACAAACTTTGCCTTTGTTCCTAAAAATAAGTACCTGAGTTTGGATTTAGAGACGATGACGAATGCAAGGAGCTCAAGAGTGAATGAAGGAGGTGATGCTGGCAGTGAAGAATATATCATGAGGCGTCCTGAGAACGTCGGAGACATTACACCTCAAAATCTGACTTGTAAGAAAAATTTATTCAAAATCTAACCTGCTTAAAAGGTTTTATCACACAGTAGATTATACTGGCATGATATTTGTAAAGTTTACTTGATTTCCTTTGATTCACAGGGCGTAGCAAATACGATCTTGCTGGACAAGCCATACCAAAAATACAAGGGGTTCATCATGGTCACTCCGCTACCGGTCATGACCCTTTCGACTGCTCCATTGTGGTTCAATTGATTAGTCCCAGGGTGCGATATGCGACAACAATGAACAGGGCATTATTCATATTGTGGGCCTGTGCAATAGACTTGAAAGTGAGAGACTTTTCCTCGGAAATCTTTGCTGCCGGTTTTCGATTTGGTATTGTCCCTTTTAGCATGGGTTTAAAAATTTCCGTTGGTGGATTCCCCCGACACATTGATCAAGTTTTGTGTAAGATAATTGCCAACGTTTTTGAGGAGCCCATAACCCCAACTGTATTCTCTTTGGCGAAGCAACGGCTTTATATGATTTGGCAAATTCATTTGAGTACGGGCGAGCAAGTGTCATCTTCCCTCTTCAATTGCATCTTATTCGAAGAAGCAGACATGTCATCCGTGGACATCTTTGGCCCTTTGCAAGAGGCGACTTTGGAGGACTTGAATTTAATAGTTGAAGTTTTCAAGCATTCAGCTTTTGCTTTCGTGGAATTGGTAGGGAATCTGCCCATAAGAACTTTTGCGATTGTGGCTGAGCATCTGGACAAGATGCCATTCGCCCCGAGAATAGATAATAATCCGAGTCTATACAACAGCCATTTCTCGGCCATGCTTCCAGATTTGTACAGTCCAGGAGAAAGGTGCGTGCGGGTAAAGTTCATAGAGAGCATTGAGTATACAACGACAGTGAGCAACTTGTACATTCTGGGTCCTTATGGATCAAACCAGCGCCAAGCAGACTGCTTCGCAGCCGCAATTTACTTTATGAATTGCCAGGCCTTCATGAATCTGAGGACTGAGCAGCAGTTGGGGTACGTCGTTTTTGCCAGGAAGTACTTGCCCCAACAACTCAAGGTACCTATGATGATGATGTCAGTGACTGTTATGTCTACGGCAAAGAAGTACACACCTTGTGAACTCGACCAAAAAATAGATCAATTCTTAGCAGAATATGGAACCTACATTGAAAAACTCAACCCTGAGCTGTACCAACTAATGTGGGACATGGTAAGCTTGAATAACTGTATATTTTCATTTTCATTATCAACAGCATGAAGCATGTATTTAAACTATGTGCGTGCTGATAAAAAAAATCAAACATTTTGCGCATAGACGTGTACTCCAGCAGAAGCAGTAGTACCACAGAAAGAAGTGACAGCCTGGTTCAAGGAAAGATTTAGTAAGGATTTCGGCAAAAGGGATATCAAAATGAAGTGTGCGCTCGCAGGAATCAAGAAGGTTAGCTTGCAAATCCAGCCTGGAAATAAGCATGCACAATCTAAAGATTGCCTGTGTCAAATATGCCAGAGCATTGACAAGAATGGATGGAAACCAGGTAGCATTCAAGGGTCCAAGTTTATGTATGCTACAGGGAGTGGAATCACCAAAGATTATTTCATACGCTTGCCAAAATTTTGAGGAGATGACGGCAGAAATGGAAATTGTTGGATCAGGCCAAAACTAACGAAAATGATTCACATTAATTCGAATTGAAATATATGAGCAAAAATTCACAAGAGACATTAACGCAAATAAAACTTTCATTTAAAACATTGGAAATCTAAAAATGACCCATCAGAAAACAAGTTATTTTTATTTAGTGTAAACCTTTTCATCCAAACCAATTCAAGTGGAGAGCGCATGTTGTTAACAAAACAATTAAGTATTGTTCATATAGTTTTAAGAAATAATATAATGAAACTAGAATAAAAGTCATTTCCAGCTAAACGTAACTACCTACCACACTAACCGACGTGGCATTAGTAAACTACGTACGCGTTGCTCTATGAAAATGCTCTCAGTAATTTACTGATAAGCCTTGCAAAGCTCATATACTCATATTATAAGTTTCTGCATAAGGATTTTAAAAAGTGAAACAAAAATGCCTCTCCCAAAATCATTAAAATTTCTTTTTATTTCGATTGCTTTTTTCGGTTGGATATCAGAAAGCAGCAGCCAAAATGGTAATAATAAGCTCTAATTACACATTTTTGACTGTTGAAACTTGATGATTTGTCTTCATTTACTGAATCAAATCATAGATTATGAGGAGGGAGAGGAATTAGCAAGACGACAACAGGAGAAGGATCGACTTGCTGCTCAATCAATGCAGGAAGAAATGGAACAAGTTCATGCCAACGATCCTAAAGACCGTAAAATCAACCTACTGTTTGAAATTGTTGTCCAGTAAATGGACAAAAGTACGAGTAGAAATTGTATGTTCAATAATATTTAATTTGCAGCACTTCAACTAGCTAGTAGGACGTTGGAAAGAGCATTTGACCGTTTTCAGGAAGGTGCAAGCGATGTCTCCATTTTTAAACTTTTGGCTACTGTCAACAGAGCTGCTGGAGAGCCAAGACTACTCCTGCTTCGTATCTTTGAGTTGATGGATAAAAATATGGATGGGAAGATAACAAATGAAGGTATTTCTTGAATCCATAATACACATGACTTTTCATGCAAAAAAAGCTTACATGTTGAGGGAGTATCCCCGTACTGGCATGTGGATTTTTAATTCTTTAAGAGTTTACAAGCTTGTACATGGCGCCAGTCGCTTATCCGGATAAAGCGATCGAGCTGATGTTTAAGCTTCATGATTTGGACAAAAATGGATTCATTTCACAATGGGAATATCTCAGGGTAAATTGAAAATTGGTGTACACCTAATTTGTAGGTAATAAATGTTTCTTAATGGCCTGTTTTGGTTTACTTCAGTTTTCGCTGACAGTGGATGGCATCAATCAGAACGTGCAAGATAAGTGGATTGAAGCAGGTCAGAAGGTGAAACAACAGGATGTAAATGGAGATGGTCTTGTTGATTTGACCGAGTTTACACTCTATATTGTCTGGCAAGTCAATGTGGGTATTCACAACCAGAAAGTCAAGGAAGAAGCACAAGCCAAAAGAAAGTCGGTCTAACTCTGTTAATGTGCGTAGTATGACATCATGGGCAAATTAAACATGAACAAAAATACTATAGTTTGGGAATCTCTTAAAAATCTAATGTTGCAAGAATAAAGCAATTATTTCGTTTCAATGAACTTGTAGTAAATTGGTCTAGATGAAGTTATATCACGTAAATGAAAATGCGTCATACACCCTATAATTTCAATCCACCAGTATTCAACTTTGTGCATGTTTTTTTGTTGTCGGGAATTCAGGCATCAAAAGGATGTACGTAATTTTGTGTTTTTGGTCTGTGTTTTGTACCGTATACTTTTCTGTAAAAGTGAGGTATGAATCCAATATAAATTGAGCGTTGTAGACGGAAGAGAAAGCATGCGTTGGCACCTGGCATATTTTATATCTCAATTGTTTCTCATGGAAGGAGAAAGTAGTTCAAAGTCTTATTTTAAGACTTGCTTAGACGTATACCCATTCCCTCAAACTGCAAAGCTGGTAAAAACGTATTTACAAATGTACTATAGTCAAGCCAGTCGCAGTCACCCGCCTACGCTCTGCTTCCAAATCTTGTGATTTTGATTACCCATAGAATTGTATTCATTTTATTCATGAGGAACTTCAGTTAGTTCATTAGGGGAAAACAATGCTGGTGTAAATCTAATTCTTGTAATGTAAATGAATGCTGTGAAATGAATTATGTAGTCATATTATTTTTAGCAATTCCAATCACTTCAATATATCAATAATTATTTTGCTGGTGGTGGTTCCAGGTAAGTCTAATATAAAAAAAATATGAATGTGGGTTGATGACTCTCTGAATGCTGGTGACAATGAAAGATTCATGGAACTACAAGAACAGCAAGAATTATAAAACAAAAACTTTTGTTAATTGAAACCAATGAAAGTCGATGTGAGGAAAAGATATGTTCTTGCTGCTACATTACATCTTCAGCAGGTGTGCCCAAAATATTATGATTGTTTTTGCCAACACCTGTTTGTTCCATTTTAATTGCCCTTTTATCATAGCCCACGGTCCACACGTATGCTGGTTCATGTAAATCATAAATAAAATGTGTATCTTTTCATGACACTTGACATTTCCAAAGAAGAAAAATTTTCCATGTCTTTACCAAAGTGCGCAAATGAATATTCGAGATAACTGTTGTTCTCAGTGCTGTGCTATAATTTATAAATCTACGAACTGTATAAATCATGAAATGTATAAAAAGGAACAAGAGATTTGCCACCTTGAAGTAGTTTATTGCCTTATGCAAGAGGAAGAAGTTGTTCTGCCAGCCAAAAATAAAAGAAAATTGTTTTGATGTGAAAGTGTAGTGCAAAAGATTTACTAAAAATTAATGTCACGTTGCCCCAACAAAGTGGGGTGGTTCTTGCATGATTGTTCTTTCTTCACTGAAGATATAAATCTACTGAAATAACTGCGATCACTTTACTATATAGTTAGTATGGTGTTCGCTTTAAGGCGGCGAGGTAAACGCTAATAATTAAATTTATTATCTAACATTTATTTATAAATGTGTATTATGTGGCCATTCATTTGTATGACTTTATAGCAGGCAAGGTGTCGCTCACTTTAACTCATGCCCTGATGATGGCCATCACAATATCGGTTCTTGTTCTGTTTGACCCTACCCATGGACAGCCAAATTATTATTTCAAAGCCAGTGTAAGTTGTTACAAAAGTCAATCTGCAAAATACGTTTTTGTATCAGAATGCCAATTTCCTAAAGTAAATGCTCATCAAAGTCAATATTGCCTTCTGATCTTATTCGGTTGTCTGATTTTCTATTTAATGCTGCTTTAAATCATTTCTCTCTCTCTTTGACTGGGCAAACCACAGGGAATAGACGTACCGTCTTATTTCTTAAATATTTTCATCCACATATTATTCTCTAATGTGGTCATTGCTTATGGTTTACTAAAAACTGAATATATGAATTTTTTTGGTAGGCTCCAGCAGTAAAGTCCCTGCCTAGAATTGGTCGACGAAGCGATGACGGTGGAATAAACGATGGCTCTGGCTTCCCCAGAACTATGGATGTACCAGGGGGTATTTTGGTGTGGCAGACTGGAAGCAACAATGGAGGTTCACCGCAGGACTCTTTCGTGAGTTCTGGGAACAGTGGAGGAAGATCTTCACAGTCTCTCATTGCCCCGATTCCGTCGCCATCATCGCAAAACAATATTCAATTGAACAAGGCTATCTTGTGGAGAAAACTGTTTGGTGATGGAGGGAGTAGCAGCTATGATGATATAGTTTTCGATAGTTTGTACACTGCTAAAACTTAAGTTTGTACTGTTATGCTTGAGATGGTGAGAAATAAAAAAATTCAGCTGAATAACAGCGCTAGAAATGTAATGAAAAGAAATGAAGCTATGCTCTATAGTAGATGTGTGTTGCAATATCATTTCTTGTGAAAAATGAGTATATAACTCACAAAAAAATGTAAAAAAAAATAATTATTCAATAAAAGTCTAGTATGTAGAAAGAAGGGTGAACGAGCCCACACAAGATAAGAAAGTAAGTAAATACAAAATGACAGAATAGGAAGAAGAGTGCACTGCACAGTGAAAAATGAACGAAAAATAAACGAAATAATCCAAAAAATCTTTACATTCAGTTATGATGATACATCGATTACATCATTACATTTTTTGAAATAAACGCTCGCATTTTATGATAACATATTTAACCATTACACTGTATTTTTATAGATATTATTGCAAAAACCTATGAATGGTTTAAATATAACTTCTTTTCTATTTCATTTCTAAACTATACATACATTTTCCTTATTTTTTACAAATTTTTATCATATTTTGGGTTTCCAATAGTCTTACAGTTTGGGTATGAAAAAGTCCGGAACTCTGCATGTTTTAAAAATACCTCCGGTGAGCCTGATATCGTCTGCATTACTCACAGTAGTAGACCAAAGTGTTATTTCTGAAGCCTGCTGTCGACCAATAGCAATCAATGATAATACCCAGACAAAGACAAGCATGCCAGCAGAAACTCCCAAGATTGCTAGTTTCCCTTCATAGAATGGACCAGAATGTGCCAGTCTCATGGGCTCCAGTATTGGCCATTTGTATCTGGGTGGGTCAATACCCAGCCTTGTGTCTTCGATGCTGGACACCCAGGCAGTGCATGAGAATGCAATGATCGTAAATATAAGCATACAAATACAATAGCCAAAGACTTCGGTACAGTACTGCCCTTCCACAGCGAGTCCTACCGTGATCACTGCATGAAATTTTTTAGAAACATTTTCTTTATAAATACTTATCAACACAATATAGATGTTGATTGTAAATTGGTGCTACCAAATTACCTGAAACAATCCCATCAATGTATCCCAAGTGAGAATGAACGATCACTTGGATATTTCGAATGTAGTCAGTCCGACTTCGAAAGAAAGATAGGATCACATTTACGTTGTGAAGTACAAACGAGAAGGTTCCCAAAGCGGCATGACTGTTTTTTCTGGTTTTATAAGTACACTCGTCCAGCCACTCCACATATTTATCTTGAGTCCATGTCAGCATACTATTGCTGTCATCCTTAATCTCTTCCGCTCTTTTATAACAGTCAGCAGAACTGTGGGTCATGCCTTCGTCCATTGTAGGCACAAAACCAATGGAGATATACAATAGATGTAAAGTGACCAGGTGAATGGAGGCATGAACCTTGGCAAATAAGAGGTATTTTTTAAATAAAGTAAGTGTATCAACGTTCGACACCATAGATTTGGAAGGATGAGATGAGTTAATAGGCACATACCAAAACCCAAAAGTCGTCCTTTTGTATATGATGAACTGGATTGCCACGGTAGAAGCGGGCAATTAATATTCCAACCGGTGATATCACAAAGTATGCCAAGATTGCAAATGCGCCATGAATTTTAGCGTCACCCTGAGTTTATCATTGAAAAGTGTTTTGAGTGCGTGGAGAATCATTTATAATTTATAATTAATGCATTGCTAAAGGCTTCCAATATTTGTCATTACGGAAGAACCAAAATACTCAGAATAATCCAAGTGAAGGTGGGCGTCTAGTGGACGCTGTGGCATGCTAGGGGGAGAATTCCCCGCATTATTTCGAGACTGCGACTGCATAATTCTCATAAAACTCTTACAATTGGGATGCAAAACATCCTCCTTTTTTGGAAATATACATGGGGAACATTCACTCATTTGTACAGCCTCATCAAACTGCAAGGTAAAAAATTATACGATTCCTTTAAAATCATGTAAATATTGAACAAGGTGCAAGTTTCTTTCGGGTATAAAGGCAAAACTTTTAGCTGACTTCTTTTTGTCTCCGTTGCGTATTTTTTTTAAACCCCAACTGATCACTCATTGTTTTCAGGGAGAGATCTTCAGGACATTTGAATGGTCCCTAAAAGATATTTTTTACATTATTTAATCATTTATTGCCATTTTGTGCATACAATGTTCTAGAACATACCGGACCACATTCTTTTCTCTTTTCGTCTCGCTCACTGGTAACCGAGTTGCTTGTCGTACACTCCTCATAATCTTCGTTGGCAAACAGTCTTTCAATCTTTGTCTCTGTCCATTTTAAAGGCTCAAAGTGGGTATCATGATACAACTTGGTACTCAACTTCCAACTACTGTCTTGTCGCGATTTAAAACAAGTCATTTCGTCCTTCCAATCAATGTAGTAGGGTGTAATAACGCCTTTTCTCATAATACACAATTCATTACAAGCTTTTAACATGTATGACGAACATTTTTTGCAAAAGTGTAACGTGGTATTTTATGCAAGGTTATATCACTTAAATACCATCTTGACTATCAAAATCGACGTTTGAGTATACAGGTGAAAAAAGAGGTTGAAAGTCTATTCCAATCTCAGGGACAGATCCTGCTTTAAAGTCTTTTATAGCAATCAATCTGAAAGTTTGGTATTGCAAATCTCAATTAGCGAACTTGTTTTTTTTTCAAGCATTGGTAGGAAGGGCAGAGATCGGTAGAAAAGTAATGAGAACTGTCACATGAATTGTAAGAACGAAGTCTCTAGACAGCTTATGTCCGTCCATTTGTAGTGAACATGGAATTCGGTGAACTGTTTTGTTCCTGCATACCCACCAAAGAAGGCAACTGGATGCTGTGAAAATGAAGATTACGCGATTTTGGGAAAAATGAATTGCATGCAAATATTTCAAAATATAATCATTGTTTTCAGCTACTAAATACATTCAACTCTGCCCTCGAACGGTAGTCACAATTAAAAATCATCGAATCAAGGGCACTTGTATCCCCTCCTGGAAGATCTGAGCAAGGAAATTCCAAAGAAAATTCCCCAGAAGATAAGCCTGCACAGGGAAAATTCTCGATTATACTTTAACTGGTTACAAGAAGAGCTTCTTATGTATCAATAGTTATTTGTGACCCTTGATTGGCATCAAAATGTTTACCCATGGAGCCAACAACAGTTTGCATGTATAATGCACGCAGTGGCTGTTTCGCTTTCACTGTGATGTGCATCCACTGTCGCATATTTCGTACGTCTACTTCCGGTGTATTAATTCTCGAAAATGTAATGGAGTCAATCCAATCCTTATTATGTAGCATGGAATGCAAGCTCGCCTTATATTCGTGGAAATATAGAGGTCTTCCTTCACACCCTACTTGATGATCCAATTTCTTCCAAATGGGGACAAAACTGAGTAATGGGGAGTATGCTTCTAAAGTGGATGTTTGAATACAGAGTGGGAAAAGTCTTGGACGAACAATGGTTTCTGAGTTGATGCCAGTAATTAAATCAAAATAGGTCCTGAGTAGTTCATAGGTAATGCTCGTGTTGTTGACAAGTATATTCCTAATTGCATTATGATCCGGTACTTCTGCGGTTACAGAGGCTGAGCAAATGCATAGGATCAGGGCACTAAATATCAAGTCGGCCAGCCGAAAGTTGGCGGCGGAGAAAGTTGGTATGTGGTTGCTGCAAAGAAACATAACTGTCTCTTGCGCATTTCGTTGGCCCAGCTCTTCCTCCTTTCTTCGATCAATCTTTATGTTGATGGGGATTCCAAAAATGATAAAATATATTATAGATTTTAAGTAAAAACAAACTAATTGGTAGTTGTTTCATATGCGTAGCTAGCTTGTACAACTCAGATTCACATCAAATAACGACGAAAAAATATGTCCAGTATATTCCATTGTCATTTTGTTCTATCACAATATCAACATTTAAAAACTCAAACTGGAAATAGTACATGGCTGCATAGCAATAATGGATGGATTCACGTATGGTTATGATTTTGAAAGCAGTCCAATTAGCTTTTTTTTTGACACGGGATGGTGTCATCAAACATGAACTACTCATACGAGGAACTTATAAAGAACTCACTCAAAAAGAACTTTTGCTTCCACTAACAAGTTTGGTTATATAACAATTACATTTTATTCACATTTACCTATCTAATATTTTTCTCAACATAGTGTTTATGTTTCAATATTGATTAACATGGTTTTGTTTGAATAACTTTAGCTTAATTACACTGTTTTTAGAACTACAGTATCGCACTATTACATATACAATAATATTAGGGCGAGTAATAGAGGGCATTATGACTAGACTTAAACTTTAGAATAATTGATTAATCATTGGTGTCAACATCACGATCCCCTACGCATCGGCGAATGAATTCCGTAGCTTTACCCGTTGCTCTATTACTTGTCTTTGTCAAGTACACGTGTTTTGTTCCGTTTGTTGCTCACTTCATTACTAATACTGCATTGACCAAAGAGGCTTGATAATTTGCTTTTTTTCGTGCTAAATAACTTATCCGCGCTTGCAATGAGTGCAGAACTACTTCCAATCATTAAAAGCCAGATTAATATCATTAATCCAGCAAAAATTCCAAAGACAATCCATTTATGCAAAGTGAATGGTCCCTTTCCCTCCAACTTGACGGCTTCAAGTACAGGCCACTGCTTCCGAGGTGGAATGATGCCAACTCTTTTGTCTGTGAGACAGTCCAGGAAAACACCTAGTAGTAGAAACAAAATTCAAATATTAGAGTTACATACTGTATCCATTTGTAAAAAAATGTTAAGACTGAGCAAATTATCCTTTTACATACCAACTGCGGAGAAAATAAAGGGTGTTAAGAAAAGTAACCACGAGACGACCAGTACATCATTGCACTCCTTGAAAAAGCCAGCCAAAATTGTGGAGATTGCTATACGAATCATAATTGTGTTGTTATTGATTTGAAATTTGAATAGCATAGGTATGATAAAGCTATCATGTTTCAAATATGTACCTCCAAACAGCCAGCAACAGTATCCCAAATGAGAATGCAGAGCCACTTGAATCTGACGAAATCTCGTATTTGATGACCTCCAAACACCAAACGCGACCAGTAAGTGTTGCAAGATAAATGCGATAAGAGCACAAGGAACATGAGGGTTAGTTACCGATTGCTTCGATCGACGACGATGAAGTTTAAATTAAAATTTAAATAATAAAAAAGAAATTAATAAAATAATGACATAAGTTTTAAAAATATTTATTTCTTTATTTACCTTGTACAGACAGGCCCTTGCTTCCTTCTTATCTGGGAATTTTGATTTGCAAACTCTAGCTATTTCCTTGTATTCCAATATTTTTGGAATGACGGGTCCTGAAAATGAGGGAACCCCCCGATCACATTAAAACGAGGAACAGAATTCAAAATAATTTCATTTATCCAACGCTTATCATAAAGCATGTAATTATCTGATTACCAACTGAAATCCACATGAATAAAAGACTCAGAATGTGAGCTATAATGTGGATCTATATGAGAATAAGATAAATGATATGTTTTGGAGTACTACATAATATAGAGAGTATTGTTTTATCAATTTTCATACAAATATCCAAGGTCCATTATCGCACAAACAGTGACCACAAATTTCCTTATAAAATCTGGCAATGAAATTGGCAAGAGGAACAAGAATTAGGAAAGCAAAAGTTGCTTGAATTCCATGACTCGAGCCCCGAATCTGCAAAAAGAAAAAATTCACGACACTAACGATGAAGTTGACAAAATTTTCAAGTTGAATAAATTGGCAATTTAAAAGCGAGTTCGTACGATTCCTTCCACATCATTCAAATCATTAGTATCATTAATTGTTATATCAAACAGATCAGGTTTGTTGTCACATTTGTAGTCAGGAAAGCCTAGTTTCTCGCAATCCGGAGGTCCACAAGGATAGCAGTTACTAACGTTTACCTCATTTTCAACCTAATGTTAAAATTTTTATCACCGCTACATTAGATTATTCAATATTTTAAAGCTATTATCATTTGAAGATACTGTACAGTGACAGTCCAATATTCTTGGATGAGATTTTAATTTTTTAATGATAAATTTTCAATGGAAGGAAACGTACCCGTTCGATACGTTCTTTTGTTACATTCCTAGCAGGATCCGAATAATCCGAATCGCACCGAAATGGACCCTATCACATCAACAAAGCCTGATTGTCACAAAAATAAATCATATTCAAAAAATTAATTTTGTACGCAAAGGTATTTATTTTACTGGGGGACACTCCAAACGATCGTCATCCCGTTGAGACATATCCTTCAGTTGACCAGTAATACATGAATCATATACTTCATTTGCTTGAATCCGGAACACTTCTGTAGACACATTCCACTTGATGTTTTCAAATTTTGCATCAGCTCCTTTTGCAGGACTAGGATATTTGTTTTTAATATTGCCCCAAATCCCCTGAGTATCGGTAGGATCAGGTTCCCCTGGGTAGTTTTTCATATACGTTTGGTCAAATGACTGATCATCCAAAAAGCAGTACATTTTGTCGCGCCACTCCGGGTAGTAAGGGAACGCTATCATATATTTATCACGATCAATTACATAAAACTCATATGCCAAATTGTTAACGGGTATTTACGGTAGGAAAGCAGGATATTATCATGTCAGTTTTTCTTACGGGCTCCTGAAACATAAAAAGGGCATATTTTAGCAAAGTAATTTAAATTGTTCTTACACCACACTTTAATCTCTTTCGAAAATCATGCATACCGCTTTTGCTGTCAAAATCTGTATTCAAATAAACTGGTGACAACAAGGGTTGGTAATGAACTCCCAATTTGGCATTGCCTGTAGTCGTTGCGTTGTAGTCAAAGTCTTTTACCACCAACATGCTAAAACAATGAAAAATAACATTTTGTCCGGACAAGATACAAAATTCCATCGAATTATGCAATAAATTTTCAGCTTTGCTTTCATAAAGTGTACGTGTCTCACAGGAACTGAATATAAGGTAGTTCCATACAAGTTATATCAGTCCAAAAGAAATGCGTATGAAATTCCATTTTCCCATCTTCGACATACGCAACATAGACACTTGGGTGCTGTAAAATGTAAAAAGCCAAATTAAGACGAAAACAGACATTAGACAGCTAAAACGAAAAAACTGCAGTTATACATCATTGGTTTTATCGATTGTGTGTTGGTTACCTGAATTGTACTTCTCGGCCGATATGAGCAGTATGAAAGTTGCGCCACATCCTGCATATCTTTTGTCTTATCAAAGTCATCTTGGCATGGAAAATTCATATAGAATTCGCCAAGTGGAAGGCCTGGTTTGAATCAAGTTAAATAAATTGTTATAATTATATGGGTATATGATCATTTAAGCAGACTTCAATCAAAATACATTATTATCTGTAGTTTCTTTAACCAATGGGTCCAACAATTGTCTGCAGGTACAGCCCCTTCATCGGTTCTTTCATTGTTATTTCCACATGAACCCATTGCCTAAAATTGTTTAAAAAATCATTATATTTACCTATTCAATACCATTAATTTTTATAGCATTTAAAAACTTTAATATGATTTACCTTAAATTGACCATATCCATCTCCGGTGTATTGATTCGACTTACGCTCATCTAGGACATACATAATTTTAAACGTTTTATGATGCTCATTTTCGACCAATTATTTTTTATTTACATGCCATAAAAGCTTTATTTATAAATGGTTTTCTGAAACTGAACAGATGTAAACGAAGTAGTGATCATGTTTGTTCTTACATTTGAGACCCATTCCTTATTTTCTGTTATTGAATGCTCACTCACGTTGAAGTTGTAAAACTTTTGGTCGACTCTTTCGATGTCTTCAAAGATTTCTCTGAATTTGTAAAGATTATCCGTTGTCTTCGTTCGGCTGCTGTCATTAATTTGCGCAGCAGTAACACAAAACGGATACAATCTCGGGTAGACCTCAAACTTTAATTCTTCAGGCGTTTGAGCTTCAAACCATTGCTTCAATTGATCGTAAGACCAATCCGTGAAATCCGGGTTATTCTGTTGGACGAATATTATGAGAGCGTCCAATTCATCTTTCGTGAGTTGCCCCGTCGCACCCGCATTGACAAGTCCGATTGGCATTAAAGCGTTCAAAAGCATGACCCCTCCTAGTACAGCCCACGCCAGCGAGGTAATTAACCGTATGACGACCTTTTTCTCCACCCACTGCTTGTTTCCCATCCTCGAAAGGCTTTTGTTCTTGTCCAGTTTGTTGAAGCTAGAAATTGGCACAGTAGTCGAATCGTCCTCTTTTTCCTCCATGATTTCCATCTTATGAACAATTTCCAGTTCCAAGTTCAAATAAAATGCTCGATTTCGAAAATTCCTGCTTTAGTCTTCTCTTTTTAGAAGTTGAAGTTGAGCATAAGGAAGCGAAAACTGAAGTTTGACGGGAACGATGGTACACAGCCTGTGTGAAATGAAACAGGTGAAATGAGAATGGTGAAGGTGAAAGGTGAACGTTTTTATTCCACAATTTTCTTCTCCATAATACTGATTCTCCGTCCCGCATGTTACATGATTGTTTCCACGGTGGTTTCTACTATCTGATTTATATCTACTTACGTGGAGTGGACGCGAGTCATCATCGTAATCGTGAGTGGTGGATGGTATGCCGAGGATTTCGCACCATCGCTTATGGACGTACAATAGTTCCATTCGAAATCGCATAATATTATGCTTACTTTATAGAAAGTAGAAGAGAAGGAAAGAACGTCAATGCTTTCTACCAACCGAACCTCACCTCAGTATTTTTTGATACTTTGATTTATTTGTTTGAAGAAAGCTGTCTCAGACTTGGGAAATTCTTTAGTATACGGGGCCGCGACTTTGGCGCTGACCCATATGTTATTTGAAAGCTCTTGACCTGGGGAGTCGAATGACACCACTCTCGGTACCCGCAAATGAGGGGTTTGGCCCCCAGGGGTAATTTCTCATAATGCCCCAAACGTATATTCTACATGCATTTAACGTGTCTCTATTAACCCCAAT